>JAJMGF010000027.1:0-192620 GCA_030568495.1 Suhomyces chickasaworum | reverse complement strand
TTTTCAAAATGAATAAGAGTGTGGAAGGCCTTCCTCCCGACAGGATTTAGAGTGAGTTATCTACACGAGCGGGGCAATAATGAAGTAATTCTTGACATACCTTGGTGTATCTCTGATGTATGTGTGCATGGTGTCTGCATAGAAACTTTTATGTCTGATTTGTTTACAAACGGAGGTCATGGAAGGTGATAGAACATGCTGCAAAAAAAGTAGGCGGGTAGGAAAATGATAAAAATGAGGAAAAAAGGAAAAAATGCTGTGAGATTAGAAGTGTTACGAGAGAGATTCTAGGGAGATGGAAAATTTCACTGAGTTACTAAGTAATGGATCTGGGGGTCGGACTTTTTTGCTTGGTAAGTTTACAAATGGATTTTAGGACGTGTGTAGACCACTATCAACATAGCATAAGATTACTCGTGAGATCATACAGTTGGATGCTGATCAATACTTTATTCTCTGACTCTGACTTAAGGAATTAAACTGTATAAATCGCAGCGAAATTGGTGATTCTACGATAAACTCAAGTCCTTTTTACTTCAACGGTAATCATACTGAGTCATGTGGATTACAAATTTACTCCATTATCAATTGATGAAAATGAAACATGAAAAATCGGGAACAAAAATTCTCCTCCAGTCTAGGGAAGATTACTTATTCCACTAAGTAAATTATTGAAGGTAAATTATTAAAGTAGGAGCCTTGTGGCGATGTTTAACACAAAAAGCTGCATTTAAAACTTCACCCGCGTTTTCCCTTTAAAGTTCTTATGCATCTATACCAAACCTAATAATTCACCATATCTACAAGCTATAAATCAATAAAAGCTATACATTAATAAAAGCTATAAATCATCATAAGCTATAAATACCACAAGCTATAATTCACCAAACCTCAATAATTCACCTCATAATCCAATTACATCTACTAGTATCGCGTTCATTATTAACTTCAATCAAATCTTGGTCAGATTGTGGAGATCCATTGAAATATTTTTGGATGTGAAGATTTGCCATAGAAGTGCCTAATCCAATTAGGCTCATACCTCCTTTATCCATTTCAAAAATCAAAGTTCATAAAGTACACAAAGCTCAGGATTCATTGGTTTGGATTCATTGGTTTGGATTCATTATTTAAAGGAGTTCTTAGATGAGGTAGAATTATTTATCAAGTTTAGGGTATATCACTTTAAGGGTATATCAATTGAAGGTTTATATCAATTTCCCCACCATTCCCCATACGAAGGATGAATGATCACCCCAATTAGGTTAGAGTCTTTGGAGGTTCTGAATGATGGTGGGGGAGATTGGAGGTATTGGAGTTTGTGGGGAAAACTGGTGCGGTTCTGCGAGGTCATTATTGAGTGGAACGGCGCAAAAGGTCAGGGGAAACCAACGCGAGGATCTCCATGGAAACCACCTAAATCTCGGGATTCCTACTGAAACGAACCGGACTTGGCTCAGATTCAACTTGAAGGATCATAAAGTATGCGCTTGGCAATAGAAGACCAAAGCAGAGTGACTAAACTAGAGTGACTAAACCTAATAGAAGTCAAATGGAAGTCTAATGGAAATCTAATGGTGAGATCTGAAGGCGATGGCCTACTGAAATATGGAAATATTGAAAAATATCTAAAATTCCTTCGCTACAGGCTGCACCTAAATAGTTCCGTCACATATCAAATGGTTCTACCAATAGAAGTAACCTTGTAGGGGGAGAGCGCCAAAGTTTCAAGACCCAATAAGCCACCAACAAGCAAATGTCCAAATGTCCAAATGTCTCGAGAGTAACCATTTCATCTGTTAAAGTAACTGTGTCAACCCAACAGAATTGACCCGGAGTTGCGACATCGGGAAACTGATTGAAACTTTTAGAAACCTCAAAACCTCCAGAAACCTACTGAAACCTCTAGAGACAAGGAAAATAGTTATCATCATCGCTACTATATTTCTGGTACTCAAGTAAACGAACAAGGTTTGGTTCCAAGAATCCTCGTAGCCTTCTTGAACTATTAATATTTGAACTATTGATATTTGAACTATTGATATTTGAACCATTAGGACTTCGATAATAACGCGAATCGACTAATTCAGAATTTAACTATTTCATACTTGGCAATGCCTGTCGATGTGTGAACGAAAGTAGTTAATGATTTTGCAGTTTGGTCTAAGTAGTCATGTCCACCGTGAAATGTTCTCCCGCCATCGTTCTGAATTGATCAACTGATAATTACATTTGGTAGGGTGAATTGGTGAATTAGGTGAATTATTCGCAACAAGATAGATTGCCGGAGGGTGAGACTGCAGTATCAACAATTCTATACAATTTGGAATGGTATCATAGATTTTCAGATGGTTTCAAATGATTTCATTGGTTGAATTATTTCTATTTCTTCATAGATGTGTTAATGTTCCTTAGATTGACTTGAGATGCCTCAAACCTCCTCCAGATCTGTTCTAATTCGGTGATGCTGGTCTCGCTTGTGTTCTCCACTCCGACGCTTGTCATCTCCGCCTCATCCTCACCCGCATGCGGTCTCCGCACGACACTCGCTACGCTGCCGCTGCAGCTTCCGACATCACCCGCCTTGACACCGTTAGGACCAACGGGAAGAACTTGACACCGGCCACGAACGCTGTGATTCATTAACTTCGGGGTACAGTGACACTAGTCGAATCAGAATCTCTCACTTTACATGCCATCCTCCACGTCCACAACCACGTGACCCATCCATCCCCATTGCCGCCATGGCCTTCCCCAAACGAGATGCCACCCTGTTGG
Source organism: Suhomyces chickasaworum (assembly GCA_030568495.1). Lineage (NCBI taxonomy): Eukaryota > Fungi > Ascomycota > Pichiomycetes > Serinales > Debaryomycetaceae > Suhomyces > Suhomyces chickasaworum. The sequence goes on along the minus strand of JAJMGF010000027.1, from coordinate 189,842 downwards.
GTCGGAGCTTCCCCTCGCACCCCATGACACTTCCGGAAACAGCCGGTCACGTGACTACGCGTCTTGTGATGGGCAAATGTACATATTCTGGCAATTTCAATGCCACCTACTATTTCCATCAGTCTATCAGCGCATCACACCGTGGCCCATCTCAAATATTCTCGCGATATTGTCCATCAAGTCCCAGCAATGTATTTTATCCCAGCTCTGCTGGCCATCCCAATACCCACTCTGGTCTTCCCCTCCCCCACCTCGGAGTTGAGCCCGCACCAGGCCGAAATCGGAACATCCCGCACGCTGCCGCCACCTGCACACAGGTATTTATGCAGGCCACCCGGATCCAACCTGCCCATCCCACGCGACTAATACCCCTCAAATCACCGCTTATAAGTATCCCAGTTATCCCACTAATGAACCCCACCAGTGCCATGTTGAGATCCGTGACCTTACCTGTCAGAACTGCTACCAAGTCTGCACCCAAAACTGCACTCAGAGCTTCCAAATCTCTGGTGTTTCGCTCGGGACACTTGGTGGACCCTTTGGGAGTTCGTTCGTTTATGCTGTCCTCTTCCAGCCTCTTAAAGGCCACTCCAGAATTGGACCAAGCACAAGCTTCACATTCAACAAAATCTACCGGATCAAACAACAAGACTGGATCCAAAGCCAACGCTTCTATTCACACCCATACCATTAAGACCCCAGTGGGTATTAAAGCTGCCCTCGCTTCTCTTAAACCAAAGACTACCAGATTGTCCATTGAGGGACCAATTGAATGTGATTTGGAAGGATTCCAACTTTTAAATTCCCCAATTTTCAACAAAGGTTCTGCCTTCAATCGTGAAGAAAGAGAAGCATTTGGATTAGATGGTCTCTTACCTCCTCAAATCAATACTTTGGATGAGCAAGTGGAACGTGCTTACGCTCAATTCTCTTACTTGAAGAGTCCTTTAGCTAAAAATGACTTTTGTACATCTATGAGAATCCAAAACAAGGTGTTATACTACGAATTGGTTCGTCGTCATATCAGAGAAATGCTTCCAATCATTTACACCCCAACCGAAGGTGACGCTATTGCTGCGTACTCTCATCGTTTTAGAAAACCTGAAGGTTGTTTCTTAGATATTAACAACCCAGACTCTATTGATGACCGTTTGGCTGCCTACGGTGAAGACAAAGACATTGACTACATCGTGGTGTCAGATGGTGAAGGTATTTTGGGTATTGGAGACCAAGGTGTTGGTGGTATCAGAATTGCCATTGCTAAGCTTGGTCTTATGACTTTATGTGGTGGTATCCATCCTGGTCGTACCCTTCCTGTGGTGTTCGATGTTGGAACTAACAACCAGCAATTGATCAATGATGACTTATACATGGGTAACAAATTCCCAAGAGTTCGTGGTGAACAATACTGGGACTTTGTTGATAAGTTCATCAATGCTGTCAAGAAGAGATTCCCTTCAGCCGTGCTTCATTATGAAGATTTTGGTGTATCCACTGGAAGAGACATGCTTTACAAGTACAGAGAAGCATTGCCATCATTTAATGATGACATTCAAGGTACTGGTGCTGTTGTAATGGCAGCTATGACTGCTGCTTTGAAGTTTTCCAACAGAGACTTGTTGGACTCTAAAGTGTTGATCTTTGGTGCTGGTTCCGCCGGATTGGGTATTGCTGACCAGATCGTAAATCATATGGTGTCTCATGGTTCCACCCCCGAAGAGGCCAGAGCTCGCATCCACTGCATGGACCGTAATGGTTTGATTTTAGAATCACAAGTGAATGATGTCACTCCATCTCAACATTTGTATGCCGACAAGGATGCTGACTGGCAAGGTGTGGATACTACCAATTTGGTGGATGTCATCGAGGCTGTCAAGCCTACTGTTTTGGTTGGTTGTTCCACCAGAGCTGGTGCTTTTACTGAAGAGGTTATTAAGACTATGTACAAACACAACCAACAACCAATCGTTTTCCCATTGTCCAATCCAACCAGATTACACGAAGCCGTTCCTGTGGATATCATGAAGTGGACTGATAACAATGCATTGATTGCAACAGGCTCACCATTCCAACCAGTTGATGGATTTGCTATTTCCGAGAATAACAATTGTTTCACATTCCCAGGTATTGGGTTAGGTGCTGTGTTATCTAGATGTACCACCATTTCCGACACCATGGTATCTGCTGCTGTGGACCAGCTTGCTGCCCTTTCACCAAAGATGGAAAACCCAAAGAACGGATTATTACCCAGATTGGAAGAAATCGATGAAGTCAGTGCCCAAGTGGCTACCGCATTCATTTTGCAATCTTTGAAAGAAGGTACCGCTCGTGTGGAGAGTGAAGAAAGACCCAATGGAGGTTACGTCCTGGTCCCAAGAGATTTCAACAAATGTCTCAAATGGGTTCAATCGCAAATGTGGAAGCCAAACTACAGACCTTTGGTTAAGGTACAACATGTTCCAGAAATTCACACTTACCAATACTAATTCATTTCATCTTAATTGCATTTAATAGAGAGGTCTATAGAACTTAAAGGATTCCCGACCGATTCCATGTTAATTCTACTGTAGCTGAAAATTCTGTATGTAATATGTTCCATGGTTAGGAAGTATTGTTCGACCACTTACATACATAATATTTTCATTTCTAGAACTTTTCCAATCTGAAACATCAACCAATAAAATTACAGAATTAACTTTAATAGAAATTGATTACCACGGGATTTCCACGGGATTTCCACGAGATTGCCACGAGATTGCCACGAGATTACCAGAGATTACCACGAGATTACAAGTTTTTAGCCCCAGATACCCCAGACTATGAAATATTTTATTATGACTTGAGGCAATAAATTGGTGTTAGGTGTTAGGTGTTTCAGAAAGTAGTTTATGAAATCACACCTATGCTTACCCAATTTCAAAGTCTAACTGATTTCCAGTCGATTTTTGACCCCATACTCAAAACCCCCGTAATTTGTACTTACTTCCTTGGCCATTGGTCCGATCCGTTGGGCAGTCGTGCGCAACCGACTTTTCGCCCAATTACTTTCAACAAATTATCAATATCACTTCTCAACACCACACAATGTCTGTTGAAGAACTCAAGGCCACCGTCGCTAAATTACAAGAAAGAATCCAGCACTTGGAATCCAAGGCTGGTATCGTTCCAAATGTTCCAAAATCTATTAGAATGGTGTTAATTGGTCCTCCAGGTGCTGGAAAAGGAACTCAAGCTCCAAACTTAAAGGAGAAGTTCTGTGCTTGTCATTTGGCCACTGGTGATATGTTGAGAACTCAAGTCACCGCTAAGACTGAGTTGGGTCTTGCTGCCAAGAAGATCATGGACCAAGGTGGTTTGGTTTCCGATGAAATCATGATCAATATGATCAAGGATGAATTGGACAACAACAAGGAATGTTCTAACGGTTTCATTTTGGATGGTTTCCCAAGAACCATTCCTCAAGCCGAGAAATTGGACCAGATGTTGGAAACCAACAAGACTCCATTGCAAAGTGCTGTTGAATTGAAGATCGACGACGAATTGTTGGTTGCCAGAATCACTGGTAGATTGGTTCACCCAGCTTCTGGTAGATCTTACCATAAGTTGTTCAACCCTCCAAAGAAGGAAATGACCGACGATGTCACCGGCGAAGCATTGATCCAAAGATCTGACGACAATGCTGATGCTTTGACCAAGAGATTGGTTACTTACCACAAGCAAACCGAGCCAATCGTTGAGTACTATAGAAAGACCGGTATCTGGAGCGGTGTTGACGCTTCCCAAAAGCCTGGTAAGGTCTGGGCCGATGTGTTGAAGTGTTTGGGTCAAAAATAAGTCACTTAGCTTAAATGTAGTTGTATAAAGCTTAACTGTAGATGTTACCAAAGCAACTATATGCGGTAGCTTTTCGAGTCAACTAGTTCGGACTACTTAAAAAATATGATTACGTTTTCTTTAGTAGTCATTTATTTATACTATAATTTATTGATATTTATTCTTGTAGTAATTGATTGATATCTAGACATTTGTTCTTTGATATTCCCAAGAATGTTTGTTAAATTTAACCTTAATAGGGTTTTGTCAGTTAATGATTGATCTTTTTTTATTACGTCAACTGTCATTATTCATTACTATTATGTACTGGCCAACTTTTCTCTTTTAATTCTAGAATTCATGTCGCCATCTGACCCTCTTTTCTTGTTAGCTTCATTGAAGCATGCGACATGAATGATTTTACGACTATCTTCACTTTCTCCTGGAAGACGTACACAGTCGAACCAACACCATTCTCCAATCTCATCATTATAAGATGCTTTAATATGTTCTTGACAGATGAGACATTTGTTGTTCATATTCGTGTCTCTAGGTGGCACTTGAACATATGAATCCCTTCCAGATTTAATCAATGAATCATTATCCTTTTTAACTGTGTCCAAGCCTCCAACAGGGTTGGTGGAGAATTCTAGCAAATCATCATCTCTGAAGTTAACCCAGTCGAAATCATCCAAATACCAATTTCTTGATTGAACTTGAGAGGCACTGTTTGCCAATTTCTTGTTGATTCTGAAATGCCAATCAAGATGTAATCTCTTTTGCGTGGATCCTTCAAGATCATTAGGAAAACGTTTTGCACAAATAGAACATTTTGAAGGTTTGGCATCATATAATAATTCCAAACTTCCGGAAGGATTGTTAGTGTTTACAAAATCTTGATAATTCAAGGATATTTGCTTGCTCACTGCCATTAAGTTGTCCGATTTAAGTTTACCATAGACCAGTCTAGGAATTGTGTTGGACAAATTAGAGTTCAAGATTTCCTGAAGGGTACTATTGGACGGGATCTGGTTAGAGACAGGAACATACTTGGTCTTTGGCTGTACCACTGAATAAACTGGTTTCGAACCTGGGATTGGTGCTTGCTCAGCCGAAACCATACCAGTGGTAAGAAGAAGCTTAAACAAGTTTTCTGCCTTGCTAACTTGGGGAACTTCTTGGATAACTGGAGGTGCAGCTCGAGGTGTTTGTGCTGGGGTAGGTGTAGGTGTTATTGCCGGAGTGGGATTACCTAATTCTTGTTCTTTGATGGTGGTGAGTTGAGCTTGAACTGCTTGTAAATCTTTTGGGGTCATTACTTGACTTGCTAATAAAGCTTTCAATTGGTTCAATGCCTTGAAACGATCATGCAACTTGGGGTCGGGATTATTTGTGAGCTTGTTTTGAAAGATTGGAAGCAAATGGTCTATATCGTTGATCAAACGTTTATTAGTCAAGTCTGTAGGAGTAGGAACAAAAGGAGGAGGAGTTGTTGTTGTGGTTGTTGGTTTTTGACGGAGATATCCTGCCTTATTCAAAAAGGTCTCAATCTTGTCGAGTTGTTCCTGAGGAAACAATGGAAAGTTCGTGCCTTTGGTTTTGGTAACTTTCCATGTTTCGAACAATGATATCAACTTGGTTTTACGGTTCAGTTCATTGGAGTATTGGAAGACATGTGAATAAAGTTGAAAGATATCTTCACCCACCAAGATGTTATAGGAATTTCCCGCATATTTGCATACTGAATCAAGCAAGAAAAGAGCAAAAAGTTTGTGTTCTGGAATACATTTGTAGATTCGTTTGGTGATCACTTCAATGATGCCATCGGCCACTTGCGGGTTCTCCTTAGCAATGGTTGTGAGGTTATCGATGATTGGCCGAGAATTGAAGGTGAGCTCCGACAAGCTTTGGGCGTAATCCTCAAGGATCGATGCAGACAGATCTTCCATATTGATGGCGTCTATGGTGGAGGTTTTTCCAAGATGACTAGTCCACCAGCATCAAAACTGGGAAACGTGACGGACGGTATATATGACGGACGGCATATATGACGCTCATATACTAATTAGGTAATTATGGCACCAAGCGCGGTATCAGCTAAAATTTTCGTCCTTTTCAGCAAAGTTTTCTGATTAACTACCAGTAATCATGTCTCCAGCCGCTTCCACCGATAAGAAGCAATCCGGTACTGCCAGAGTGTTGGGCTCTGCCTCCGCCGGTATCTGTGAAATTGCAGTCTTCCACCCTGTCGACACCATTTCCAAGAGATTGATGTCCAATCAAGGTAAAATCACTTCTTCTGCTCAATTGAACTCGGTGATTTTCCGTGAACACGCCACCAAACCAATCTTCTCTAGAGCCTTCACTTTGTTCCCAGGATTGGGTTACGCTGCCTGTTACAAGATCTTGCAAAGAGTTTACAAGTATGGAGGTCAACCATTTGCCAATGAATTCTTGACTAAGAACTTCAAGGACTCTTATGAGTCATGGTTCGGTCCTAAGACTGGTAAGGCCATGTTGTCGGCCACTGCTGGTTCTTTGATTGGTATTGGTGAGGTTGTGTTGTTGCCACTTGATGTGTTGAAGATCAAGCGTCAAACAAACCCAGAATCTTTCCGTGGTAGAGGTTTCCTTAAGATCTTGTCGGATGAAGGTTTCGGCTTATACAGAGGTTGGGGATGGACTGCTGCTAGAAATGCTCCAGGTTCTTTTGCATTGTTTGGTGGTAACTCCTTTGCCAAGGAGTATATTTTTGGCTTGAGTGACTATTCTTCTGCCACTTGGTCTCAAAACTTTGTTACTTCTATTTTCGGTGCTTCTGCTTCTTTGATCGTATCTGCCCCATTAGACGTGATTAAGACTAGAATTCAAAATAAAAACTTCGACAATCCTGAATCTGGTATTACCATTTTAAAGAACATGGCTAAGAATGAAGGTATCTCTTCTTTCTTTAAAGGATTGACCCCTAAATTGTTGACCACTGGTCCAAAGTTGGTGTTCTCTTTCGCTTTGGCTCAAAGTTTGATTCCAGCTTTCGATAATTTATTGAAATAATCATGTACATAGTAAACTAGAATTGAATATAAATTTACCTTAGGAACGGCTGTATTACAAGAAATTATTTATTACAATTATAATGTGAATAGTGGTTATTCTCGCCAGTTACCAAGTTAAATTACTGGGGTTGGACAAATTAAGTAGCTGATTTATTTTATAGCTTTTTTTTTTTTTCATATCCACAGTAAATCAGAATCCAGTAACGTGAATGGAGTTAAGATGTTTGTATCGGTATCGATAGATTGATCTATATGATTACTTCTAGATTGGCATGTGAAGATGATGTAACAAGAGCGGGCCCATAACCATAGATTCCCACATCTGCGACGTCTGCGACATTGCCTAGATCATTTCTTGGGGTTGATTACCAATCACTAATCCTAGCTACCACTGCCTAACCTAAAAGCTACCCTTGACTAGTCTCACTAATATTATGTTCTAGAACAATTACATCCCGCTTGTTAGTAAAGTAGTGGATTAGTAGATTAGTTGATTAGTAACCAAAAAGGTATAAACCACTTCATATCAGTTTGTTGTGGTTGCGACATCTACCAATCCAGTTAGACCGCCGCGTGATGCGATGACGCCGTCATTCTAAACGTGGGCGAATTAGTAACTACAACACATCTTCAATATCGATTTTATGTGCCACCATCGTTTCTAACAAAGCAGAAGTTGATTCTGCTTCGAAATCTATTCATCAATCTTCATTTGCAAATTTACCATGAAGGCTATTTTGGTGCTTATGTACAGCTTGAAGTTGAATGTACTCCAAGTATTTGTACGAAGTTGTCAAAATCACTCAATTTCCTTGAATTATCTCGATAGCTCCGCAGTCCAGGCTTCGGCCAGTACCAGGTGTCCTGACGAGTACCCTGACGTTTCTTTTGCTAATAACATCACTGATGTGCCTTTTATATGACCTACCAGACCTCCACATTATTTGGTAAAGTGATTTACCCATCAGTTAAACTGATTTACATTTACATTTAGATTGTATAGATTATGAATATATTATGAACATATCATGAACATATAGCGTGTATCTGTAGTTGGTAAGATTACCAAGTTTCGTCTGATCTAACATTATCTAATATGATTTAATGGTAAGATCTAATGGATAAGATCAATAGGATAAGATCTGATAGGATGATTTATTATATTGAAGTATGGGCTTATCACAAGATATATCATACACAATTATTGCTATTGATTCTATTGAGGTTTAGTAAAGTTCCATTCCGAGCTCTGATCCCATATCCATTGGTTTGTACCTTCATGGTTTATTGATGTAAAACTGTAGCGAAACGGATCTTAGCCGTAATCTTAAAAATCTTGACTGGGTTGGAGTTCATTTACAACAAATGCATCATAGAATCCCAACCGCTGAACCGATGGAAGCTCAAGATTCCACTTCTTTCTTCCCATTATAGAATCCAATTCATCAATCGATGATTTCTTATCCAAAATACACATTCTCATAAACGCTTCTGACCGCTTCTTCTCTCGCTGCAACTTCTCTATCACTGTCTCCCTCAACCCTCCAGAGATGTTAGAAATGTTCATGGCATTCTTTAAAAGCACCTTGGAATTTTGGAACAAAATCGCCTGGTTCTTCTCTGCTGACTCATGTCCCAATACTTGACTTCTTTGTAAATCCACATCTGCTCGAGCTAAGATAACTTCACATTGTTGAGAGATCAACGATCCTAAACCAGTGTTCACTCCAGATGGTGCCTTTTTCTTCTCCTGTACTGCTTGATCAAGTAGAGCTTGAGCTTTTTTCAAGTATGCTCCCATTTTGGTAAGAGAATCCCAAAAGCTACTGGTTAATTCACCATTTCCACCACTATTTACCGTGGCCAATGAAATATTATGCCTATCGAGTAAAGTTTGAATATTGTCTGCTGCAATCATGAACCTTTCGGAAGTATTTGGGAGCAGTTCGTCATCCCATCTCTGAATCAACTGAGCCATATCATTCCCTGATAATCCCATAATGGAAGTTTTCACTATCTTTAGTTCATCAATCTGATCCAATGTCAAATTCGATAACATTTCATTCTTTTCAGGATTGGCATCACTGAATTTATCAATTAAATTTTTAGCAATTTCGTCTACTTTGTGAAGAAATGGTTCAATCATAGAAACAACCACCGGGGTATGTACCTGAGGATCTGTAATGCTTTCCAACATACTTTGACTTAATTTATAGGCAGAAAGAACACTTTCAAATATATCAGTGGGTTGAACAATCTGTTCACTGGTATAGTTTTCTTCTTTGGACTCACCGGATGGTGTTGATTCCGATACAATAGTAGATGAACGGAGCTCTTCTTGGTTTATTCTCTGCAAATCTTCTAGGAATTTATGAAACTCACTTATCTGTCTATCTAATAATGTGAGGAACAAATGCTGAGTTTTGTAATTTATTTCCAAAAGGTTATTGAAATTTGAGCTGGTAGAGTCTAGATCGGATTCTATCACTTCTGTGTAGACAATTGCCGTGTTAAATATTAAGTCGATTGGAACTGGGAGGTTCAACTGATTGGCTACTCGCATGGAACGCTCATGGGCCTCGACAATATTCGATAAGGGTTGAATCACGGAATCCGGGCCCCCTTTCAAAGCATCGTCAATGTTGTTCAAGTCATTGATATTGACCCCCTCTGTTTTGAAATATTGGTAATATACTTGAAAGAGTAATCTGGAAGAATTGTAGTAACTATCCAAGATGACGTCATTAGACTTCTGAAGTTCGATAGACTTGAGGTAGCTGACGTATGCCTTCTGGTAGAACCTCAAGCTCTTTGCCAAATCAGAGCCTAGCCATCTATCGCCAGATTCTTCATCAATTGAACCTTGTTCGAGAAATTCCTCTGGGGTAATGGGCTGAGAAGATGCTTCTTCCTTTTTGTTCAATAACGCTTGTGCCCTCTTTCCAAGCTTGGGTCCTTTAGGATCTGTTGTTAGAACGATGAATCTTCACTATCCAGCTGTATTACTTACTTTTCATATTGGTGCTTGGTTGCCCTTCTAGTCTAATGTGCTAAAACTAATGATCTATATGTCTTAAATTTGTTATACGCAGTATGCGACATATAGTTATTATGTACCTGGAGACTGAAGAAGGAACAAGCTTAGAATAATTATTTATACTACTTTCAAAGTTATTGAGCTCTTGTTAAGGTGTGAGTGTCTAGGAGTTAATCGGAGATTCAAACATCAACTTATGGAGGTTTCAGCGATATTAGTATGACCATATTGGTTGTATTTGTCTCAGCCGTATGCCCATCCAACCCCAAAACTGTTATAATGGCGTATCCATATTAAGAACGTTACTCTGATTACTGTTAATAATCTGATTATTAACAGATTATCTGCTTTACATGACTTCATGTACCAGACCTCGTCGATCTACAAGGCTATTATCTTCTATCTATTATCTTTTATCTTTTCTTCCACTTTGTCAATGTCGTGGTGAGTCTGAGTCGCGAACATTTCTCTGTGAACGCGTTTGGTTCTTTACCATCCAATGCTACAACAATTGTCATTGAATCAACTCCCTTCGCTAGTGGAATTCAAGAAAAAGTATCATAAAACCAACCCACTAAAGGTTGTGTCCTACGTTCACCTCCTATCAGTCTTCAGGCATGAATCATGGCCCAAAAAAACCGCTGCTTTAGTGATCACAGACTATACTAAAGTCCAGGATGCCGCCATAATGCACAACTATTTAATTCCAGAAGAAGTTCCCCGGTCGTACTCCATGCATGGCAAAGAATTGAACAAGAAGTATTTGTTCTCATTGAGCTTATCAGGTCAACAATTCGAAGAACTCCAGCAGACTTTGGCAAAACAATATAATATTTCTCCCGATTCACTCACTGTGACCGAACAAGCAAACATCCAACGTTGTCAAATCATAGCTAAGGTGACTTACAAGGTGGTGGATAGAGTCAAACAGGAAGCCGAGGGGCTTGGGGGCTATACTGATACCGTGGAGATCGTGAGTCCTGTTCTGGCCGGATCCCCCATCGCTCATGATTTATCAAACACCATCAAGCTGGTACTAAATCAGAGCTTGTACCCCGAAACATCACTTTCAGATAGTGATAACAGAGTTGGAGGCCAACCATATGGAAATGTCCCCAAGTCACAAGATATTAGCATGCTCCTGTCACAAGTGATGGATAAACCACTAATTAAAAGGAAAAAGCTTAGTGGCAGAGCCCTCATTCATGATCCAGTGAATTTCATTGAGGATAATAATCATAGCACCCAAGTCACTGCCAGCCAAGACTCTCCAGTGCATAGTAATCAAATAATGAGTCAGACTAGTGAATTAATCGAGCCTTCCAACCAAAATCCCGATACTTCCATTCATACAATGTTACAGATGGATATTGATGATGTACTCGTGGATAAAGTAACCATAACAAAATTAATTCTGTTGGAAGATACCCTTAGGGTGGGAGGAGAGAAGATTTTTGCCATTGATTGTCAGATCTTGGGAATGTTTCCATCGGTTCAAATATTAATTCGTCCCTTTAAACGTACCTTGAAAGCAAACAGCTTCAAATTTGTATTAAAAGACAAAACAACATTTACGTTAACAGTGGAATTTCATGAGGAAAGAGATATTTGTCATTTCTTAGGGGTAGAAGAAGTGGAGGAATTGATCAATCAAATCACCCATATTGAAACCAAACTACAATTGTTGGTTGAATCCAATCAAACGGTTTATCGAGACTTTAAGCTCAAAAGAAAATGGTTAAATTTAAAGGGATCTTTATATCCATACTGGACTCCATTATCAACTTTGGAGGAATTAACAAGTTCATCATTGTAACATTACATACATTCATGCATACATAAATACATTATTGTAAAATAGGTTATTATTAATAGCAAGTACCGTGAAAATAATTAAATGCACCCAAATCAGCTCCTAGATTACATTATTAAATTTCAATCTTGTTGGTAGCTTAATTTTTATAAAGTGTATATGGTTTACAATAAGTTCTGTTTTCATTCTATTGACTACGTACGACCATGCTTATAACTTCCATTGACTTTATAAGTTTAGACTAAACATCCTCCAAAGGCATGAAAGGTAATTAATTATAAAATACAAATAGAATTGTGTGGGGGTTGGGGTCGATTAGATTAGATGTAACCGATTCTGTTGGCAATGTCCAAAGCATCGTGGTCAGCAGTCAATCTGATGTAAGCCTTCTTGGTACCGTTTGGTCTGATCAAAGTGTTAACGTATTCAACATCGACTTGGTACAATTCCTTAACGGCAGCCTTGATTTGGTGCTTGTTGGCCTTGATGTCAACTTGGAAAACCAAGATGTTACCGTCTTCGACCTTCTTCATGGCAGTCTCAGAAGCAATTGGAGAAACGATGATCTTGTAAGCATCTAATCTGTTGTAGTGAGGGACGGTGGTTCTAGCGTATTTTGGAGTTCTAGACAACTTCAAGGTCTTTGGCAATCTGAAGGAAGTGGAGGTTCTAACCTTCAAAGCCTTGCTTGGGTTGGTACCTTTCAAAGCGGATTTCTTAGCAGCGGAAGCCTTAGAAGTAGCTAAATGTTAGTACATGATTATTTTACGGTTTCACATGGTGGGGACAGCATCTCGTCTGCTTTGGAACAACCACCTTATGTTCAATTTGAAGTTCAAACCTCAAGAACTTAATTTTTCACTAGTTGTATCTCGAGCTGGGGATGTGGTACAGCGATGGGGATTTGATGAAAAAACGAGTTGTAAAGACTTGTATCTTGGGTTCATTGTAGTTGCGTGTTTCTATTCGTTTGATGCTGTCTGCCATATGTTGGATTCATTTCACTTACTTGGAGCCATTTTGAATTAATCCTTTGGTATGTATAAAACCGCTAATAGAAAATTTTGAGATAGTTTCCACGAGGCAGAGCAGGGTAGGCGAAAAATTTTCGAAATGGTTGTCTGCAGGATGGTCGCGCCCATAGTTTAGGTGAAAAATGATAAACTGTAAGTAATTTTTACATGTTGGCGCACGTGCGAGGGCTGGAGCCCTAATCGCCATATCGCTCCCGCCTATATGCCGGAACCCAGTGGCTACCCCAGTGGCTGCAATTACTGTATACATACCATATATCTCTCCAAGCCAGGAATATATGACTTCAAAGTAGAATATATCTTTCCAAAGTAGAATATATAGTTGGTAAGAAGTGTGTGATTTGGTTGGGAATTTCTCCTAGCTTTAATATTCTTCAATGTACCAATAAAATAGTACCATGAATTGATCATAGATTATTGCAATACGACTAGTGGACTGGATTAGGAGATAGGGAAGAGTTGCACCAAATTGTTGGCCTCTATATTTATCATTATGTCAATGTGTAGAAGTCTACTGAAAGATCAAAGAAGTCTGGTTCCAGTAAACTTGAAATTACTATTCAAATTAGTTGGTGGCTTTATGAATTTTCCCGGATTTCTCAGGTACCCTTTCCTAATGGATTGACAATATACTGACAACATACTGATGGAAACTGATAATTGTTTGATAATACTCATTTGGTCTGCTAATTCATTCCATGCTCAACCTGTGGTTTGGTTCAATTATGGGATTTTAAGTCTATAACCAATCTATATATAAGCCTAATACTAGTAAGCATAGGACTAGTAAGCATAGGACTATTTCATTACTTGCATCATTGCTTCATATTGAATTAATCGGAAGTAAATATCTGCAGTTATTGGTGGTTTTGATTTGGTTTTGGTTTATTTTGGTTTGGTTTTCATGTCAATCTAGGCGTACCTTTCATTATTTTCTGTATGGTTTCGGTGAATTATCGATAGTATATCACCAAAAATTGTCTACATTGAGCTAAAATTGATTTTGCTGAATCGCTTTCTATGTACAGATCTATAAACGACGTAACTTCTTTGGACGAACACCACCAAATCTGAGCTTGGTATTGTCACTTACTCTCACGATGTGAGGTCTGATTTGGGTACCTTCTTTACCCTGTAATGCAGCGAGGAAAGCTTCTCTTCCCTTACCGAAATCTTTCAAAACTAATTCAATCTTGTCGTTAGGACCAATGATGTTTTTCTCTTCGATAGTTTTGAACATCTTACTGGCAACCTGGAAACCAGCTTCATATTCTTGTCTTTGAGATTTCCTAAAGCCCAACTGACCTGCAGATATGTGGAGTTTGGGGTGGTGGGGCAATTGGAGATAGTATATGACTTTTTCATTGTAGGAGAGATCGGGGTTCTTGTCAAGGAAGTCCAAGTCTTCGACCACGGCCACTAAAGTAGTTAAGGTGTTGTGTCTGTGGAAAGTGGCGTATAACTTCCAAAGTACGATCTTTTCATTTCTTCTTTCGGTTGATTTCTTTTGGAAGCCGCTGAGTTGAGAGAATCCGCTGGCTGGAGCTGTGGGGATGGATTTAGAACTGGTAGGAGTGGAGGTGGTGTTGGTGGATGGTGAGGAGGTGGTGGAGTTTTCTGCATTCAAAGTGATGGGAGACGCTTGGGCCAAAAGGCCGTGACTGCTCACCAATGATCTGGCGAACATGGGAGCGGAGGCCATGGGCCATTGCCTGCTAGCCAACCGTGTGAACCGGGACAACATAGTGAAGATGATGGACCTATCAGTAGTTTGAAAATTTTGGTACCAGTGTTCTGGCTTAGTCAGCCGCGGGTATTTGATTACGTAATGGAAATCAAGGTGAATTATTCAACCTTTTGGCGTTTCACTGAGTTGGTACGCGCGTGTGGTTGAGAGCCCATCAATCGTATACTGTTATCATTTCATACCACCACCACCACCACCACCACCACCACCACCATTGAGCCTTAAAAATTCAATGCACACATTTCGACAAGTAACAAAATTCTGAAAGCTCGATGAAAGTGACACTACCGCTGTGTTGATGAAATTCTGATTGTTTTACGGATTATAGGTGATATTTCTGGGGTGGGCCAGTGCGAAGTTAACTAATTGTCAAGCAGGTAACCAGGTAATTCATCCGTTTGGTCCAACCCGGCTCCATCCAGTTCAACGAAGGACATTGAAGTCCATAATATTCCAGTTAAGCATCATCATCACCAAAAAAATCATCACCATATATTTCAAATCATCGCCACAATAATCATGTTGGTGTTGATATGACAAGTTTCAGTGAGAAAGGACAAATTGGAGCAGGTGAGTCATCCCTGAAAGGAACTCCGAAAAGTCGGATAATCAAGAAGTGTAGGAGTCATGGTCATGGGTCATGAATTTATGGTGTGCTAAAGCACTAATTACTAAATCTGCTGGGGCTACTTGCCACCTACAATAAACTATTGAACCACCCGTTTAGAATCACTCAAAATAGTATGCAATGGGGATCTGGCCTAAATAGTGAGGCCGGCCGCAGGAACTCCAATTTTAATCAGGTCCAAGCTCAGGCTCAGGCTCAGGCCCCTGTCTAGTCGCAGTCAGTGGCAGCCACCGTCTACAAGCAACCCACCACACTTATAGTCTAGTCCAGTCCACCACCAGTCACTATCAGATAATATCAAGTATAATGTGCCGTCTATTCAATTTTCTCTACTTGATAACCCAAGCTCGTCTCAGTAGCTCCCTTTTTCTGAGTCCCGGTGTTTCTGTCTTTTTGGTGTGTCTTTTTGGTGTCATTCGGGTATCTTTTTTGTCTTTGGTGTCATTAGTGTCTATTTTTACCGGGCCAATTTTCATCGGCTTATTTACAAACTTGCGTTTTGGGATGCGACTTTCTGCCTCTACCAAGTACGGTGGCGTGGATTGTCTCAGCATCGAGCACGGTGTTCTCTAACCTCCACTGCCTACTGCCACGGTGTTGTTGGCGGCTTGGCCGCTTGGCCGCTTGGCCGCTTGGCCGCTTGGACGCTAGTTGGCCGTTTGCAGGCTGCCTTCCTAGCGGCTAGCCGCTTACCCATGCCCCGTACCCGTGCCGGTGGCAGCTTCAATGCCTAACCGGCACCGTTACCACTTCCGTTGGGCCTGCTTGGGCCACACAACCCGTTCATGTGCTGTCCTACTATATTTATCACTCAAATTTACCCGTAGTATAATTTCTAGTAAGATTTAGGTGGCTATAAGCTCAATTGATGCTGTTTAACTACAAATAAATTCATTCTGGCCCTCTTCATTGTTCGTCCGCCATTACCGTACCTTCCTCTTTATCCGGTGACTATTGCTAGGTAGTACGCCACTATCACTCACAAACGGCCACCACCCCCCAGCGTTTCTCCTGCACCTGGTGCGGGCAATCCGAGAATTGAACCTCAGTTTAACAACTGTATCAACGGGACTCCAACACTACTCCGGTGTCTAAAACCACAATCCATCCTTAGATCTGACTCCTTTATATTTCCGTATACGTCCTGTGTACCCTGTCGACTTATTCTTTTTGCCAATCCCAGCGAAGTCATCATCGTCTCTCTCCATTTGACGCGTCCACCTACCCTCTACCAATTCCAAAACTATCCCCAATCATCCCAACAATTACGAAATCTGACCTTTTCCATCCCACTCCCATCACAATGCAACAAAACAGCGGTCCTCTCAATGAATATACCCTCAATCTGGTGATAAATAACCAAACGTCTGCCGCTAGTCGGATGACGGTGAGGGAATATAAACGTATTGGAGAAGGAGCATTCGGTACCGTTGTTGAAGCGGTATTAAAGTACGCCGAAGAAGGTGAAAATAACGGTCAGGAATGGCTTGGTCCATTTGCCATCAAACGTGTGCCTGCTCAGACAGAATACAAATCCAGAGAACTCGAGATCTTGAGAGTGGTCAACCATCCAAATATTGTCAGTTTAAGGTTCTTTTTCGACAAAGCATCCTCCCTGACTGACAAAACCATCTACCAGAACTTGGTTATGGAATGCTTACCTTCCAACTTGCAAAGTGAAATCAAGTATTATAGACAGTCCAAATATACTATCCCATACCCCCATATGAAGGCATATACATTCCAATTGGCTAGGGCCATGCTTTATTTACATGGCTTTGGGATTTCGCATAGAGATATCAAACCATCCAATATCTTGGTTGATCCATCAACCGTTAAGTTGAAAATATGTGATTTTGGAAGTGCTAAAAAATTAGAACCAAATCAACCCTCTGTTAGTTATATTTGTTCCAGATACTA
Organism: Suhomyces chickasaworum; assembly: GCA_030568495.1. Classification (NCBI taxonomy): domain Eukaryota; kingdom Fungi; phylum Ascomycota; class Pichiomycetes; order Serinales; family Debaryomycetaceae; genus Suhomyces; species Suhomyces chickasaworum. Next base: position 172,794 of record JAJMGF010000027.1, on the reverse strand, counting down.
TAGAGCCCCAGAGCTTATTGTCGGTTGCTCCATCTATACTACCAAGATTGATCTTTGGGGTTTGGGATGTGTTATCGCTGAAATGTTTTTGGGCAAGCCCATATTTCAAGGTCAATCACCCGAACTTCAATTGAAAGAGATCTCCAAATTATTGGGACCTCCTCCAAACACATTTTTCTTCAAGAGCAATCCCAACTATAGAGGAAACATGTACACCAATAAGCTTTTCAGTTGTACTGTCGAAGAAAGATTCAAACAAATTTTCAGCAACTCTCCACCTGATGCCATTGACTTATTATCTAAGATCTTGGTTTACGACCCCGAGTTAAGAGCTAGTCCGAGAAGAGTGTTGGTTCATCCTTTCTTCCATGAATTAAAGAGAAAGGATTTCCAAGTATTTCCAAGAGGTTCTTCTGAACCAATCGTATTGAATCTCTTCAATTTCAGTGAATACGAATTAGAATTGCTAGGTCCATTGAAAGATGAACTATTGTCTCCAAACAAATAATTTCATGGAGATTACCTTTTAATTTAACTTCATGTCGCTTCGGGAAGTGCTCGTTTCTACGCTTTGAGCCACATATACGGATCTCTAATATTTATTATTCTTTTTTATTATTTCATCTGTTTATGTACTTAGTAATCCATGATACATGTGTGAGATCTATAATGCCAAACTGTAGCTGTATTCATCTTCGATATTCTGAGATAACCATAATACAATACAACTTAACATGATGCACACATTACACACAATATTAGATACTCCCATGCCCAAAGTAGGGAATGTGTAATGCTTCAACAAGAACTTCAAAATCAACACCATGAATGAACCAGCCAATCCACCGGCCAAAAGGGAGAACCCAAAAAACAAGATAACTCTAGCAGCCCATGCATTAGGATTACCATTACTCATGAATGAATTGCTGGATTCATTGAACAAATTGGATTTTTCTATGGAGTTCACAATCAACATACCCAACAGTGAACATATGAAAGGAATCCAATCCACAAATGTGACGTGGACCACCGATCCATTGACGGTTTTGGAGAAAATGGCCGCATCTATTATCAGCCAGAATCCAATGGCATAAAGAGCTCCTGCAAGGTAAACTCCAAAAGACCGAAGTTTGGCTGACTTGGGCAATTTGAAAACTGAGGCATTGAACCTAAATAAATGATTGGATTGATCCATGGTGGAATATGTATGTTAAGCTTTGGTAACCTGTAGTTATTCCTGGTTTGTGGCGATAATCGATACCAGGGGGTGTGTGCGTGTACCAGACAAGGTTCCAGACAAGATAGAGCTATTGTATACCTTCAATGCAGTGTGAGCTTTTATACTACAAAGGTGAATTAACTTATTGTTTCTTGGCTGGTGAAGTTTGTATATTTTCAGGAACGTTTTGATAAATTGTACTTCATTGAAATTAGACCAGCATTAAGAATTGCCCAATATCAATGGGTATATCATTAATCTCATTGGCAATATCATTGATATCATTACCCAATATAATTAATAGCATTGGGTATATCTGATATATCTGAAAGCCTAATCAGCTTATTTAAATTAAAGATTTGACTTATTATATTGTGGATCCCAACAGTCTTCGGCCGTATTGAATAATTGACATCATTGGTTAAATTGATCTAAATTGGTCACCACGTATTAGATTTTATTAAAAGAGATCCATGGTAGAAACGGTCATATTATGAATTAAAATTGTGTAGTTATTTGCCTTTTTTCACTCACCATTTGCCATATTCTGTGTTCAGCTATTCGTTAATTGCTATTCTCAAGGCAGGATCTTGATCTCTGTTAAAGGAATGGGAATTTTGTATGCAAGGCTATTTCATCCTCTAGGTTGGAAAGAATCGCCTAAATTTGGGGTGTGAAATGTTTTTTTGGTCTTCTTCTCTTACCGCTCACTTTCGCTTCTCACTATCTCGGTTGAGTCTTTGATATACTTTTCGTTCAAGTGGAAAACATTTACCGTACCTGCAAGGTTGGCTGAAATCAATATTCTTCCTTCATCAAATGTATCCACTTGAATCACACACAGATCCTGAAGATTTTGGAATTCGATTTCCTTCGATTGCACATCCCACAAGAGTATTCCACTGGATTGAGATCCAGAAACTATCTTGGTTGTATGAGTTTTCGTAACAAATTTGGCATTACAATTGTACTTTTCACTAATGGGCCCGGTGGACCCATTATACGTTTTGATCACGGTGTTATCCATGTAGTCCCAAAGTCTTATCTTTCCATCCAAACTGGAGCTCAAGATGTACTTTCCATTGGGAGACATTTCCACGTTGGAAATGGGAAAGTTGAGAACATCATTGGTGGATGCGGTAGCTGTCCCATGACTGGTACTATTGTAAGTTAATGTCTTCAAGCACTGGCCCGACTCAAGGTCAAACAACCTCATGAGCCCATCATATGATGCACTGACAATGATAGAATTATCAGGAGTCAAGCTTAAGGACAGAATGGGATCCGAGTGGGCTGCAAGAGTCTTTAGGGTTCTTCCCGAGGTCAAATCCCATATAGTGATAGTTTCATCGGCTGACCCACTGATCAACATATTTCCCTTAGACGTGAACTTGATAGTGGTAATGTGAAAGGTGTGTTTCTTAAGGACGTTGATACATTTCCGCTTCCTGATGGACCACAACCGTATGGTGAGATCGTCGGAACACGATGCAATGATATTGGAATTGATGGGAGAGAACTCAATGTCGGAGATTCCCTTTGAATGACCCGTGAGTTCTGCTATCAAGGACCCTGTCTCGAGGTCAAATACCTTGATGATTCCATCAGATGAAGCCGTTGCAAAAGTTGCACCATTGGGAGAAATCTTTACTGATGTGATTAAGCCCTGTTGAATCTTGTCTAGGATGTACTTGGATTGGTAAAGGTCTGGAGTCCGGAAGCTCTGTTCATTAACTGCCTCCACCATTGCAATTGTTTGAATAGATTTGGTTATAGTTAATGTACTGATACTGGTGCGCGTAAGAGTGAGACTGAATGTGATGGAATAGATCAACAGGCGTGCCACAAAAATTGAGAGACCATTAACCTAGTTATCCATTGAAGTGGTGCTGGTGCTGGTGCTGGTGGTGCTGGTGATTTCTACATTTTATCTACCAAATATTCATACATGTTCATTACCTATCCCATTTTTCACCCATTTTATCTATCCATGACTCGAAAAGACTATACTCAATATCATCAAATTCCTTTATGCCTCCTCTTTCAGAAGCTCCTTCGGAAGTAGCCCTTTGATTAATATTGAAATTAGAAGGTATTATCAATTTTTGTAAAATAACCCTAGAATTTGTAGGGTTATAACTCTCTAAATCTGCTGGTTTACTGATTTCCTTTAACAAATACTTTAAGTATTGAAAAATTAAGATTTTTTTATAATTCCCAGGCTCATTTGTATCAACAGCTTGGGTGAAGGTGAAAAGATTTAAAAGATCATTATTTAATGATACCAATAGGTCATACTGTTGAGTAGAAAGGGTATTTTTACTTTCTAGCTTATGAAACACCTTATTGAGAATACGATGAAATTCGGGCCTTATCGACTTCTTGAATTGATCTTGTTTGGTGTTTGTTTTCATTAAACTTTGGTAATTTATTGATGGATTGTCTTGGGTTCCAATTCCAATTGGAGTGGTTTGACGTGAATCTGATGCTGATGAATCGGTAGGATGTTTTTTAGTTTTTTCTGGTGATTTGGACCTAACTGACCTCTCGTATACTCCAGGAGAATTCGAAGACTCTCTGGATGATTTTGATTTAGGACTTGGAGGAAATCCGCTGATCAGACTGATATCAAACTTAAATATATTATTGTTTTCTTCCTCTTCTCCTCTCCATTTTTTCTGGTTCTTCTCCATCTCTGTGGGTACATAAAAATTATGATTTTTGATGATATGATTTTCTTGATCCCAAAGTTGCTTTTTCGTTATAAGACTTTTGATAAGTTTAGGCTTATCTTTTGTATTTTCATACTTTTGAATAAATTTGTGATTTAATAACTTAGAAGCCGAATGTCTTTCTTTTGGATCCACAATAAAACATTTTTCCAAAAAGTCTTTAAAGGTATTTGATATATCCATTGATTTGAGTTCTATGATATTGATGAAATCTTCATTTCGATGACATCTACTGATTTGTCGTAAAGCTTTCATGGGAGGGAAATGATTTTGTAACGGAGGTTTTCCATTGAAAATTTCATACGCACAACATCCTAGTGACCATATATCTGCTTTGAAACTATGACCACCATTATTATTCAAAATAACTTCTGGTGCCATCCAGTAAGGAGTTCCAACCGTGGTATTTCTTCTAGAAAAATTCGAAGACAATTGTGTTGATACTCCAAAATCGGTTAATTTAACTTCACCATGTTTACTCAATAGAATATTCTGTGACTTTAAATCTCTATGGATTTTCCCTTGATTATGCAAATACTCCAATGCCAATAATATTTCCTTTACCACTATCAGAATTATACCCTCATCTATTATGGGGCCAGGTTTGAGCATTTCAAATAATGACCCTCCATTAACAAATTCCATTATCACCCACAACCTATATTGCTTGACAAAACATCCCAAATACCTGGTGATTTGTTGAAGGTGACATTCGGAAATGATCTGGATTTCTTTGTTTATTTCAAAAAGATCAGTTTGGTCATTTTCCAAATCGATTTGTTTAATGGCAACCTCTTCATTGGTAGTTTTGATGATTCCTCTGTAAACCACCCCAAATCCACCTCTTCCCACCTCTTCACATACTTCCAATTCATCTGCTGAATAAACACGAGTCATTTTATAAAAAGTACCCACTAAAATTGTATTGTATGATTATTGGTTATGATAGATAGTTGTTTCTCTTTCTAACAGCCACAGTGCAATTTTGATACCAACTTTGGGTATTTCCTTGATCTGGTGTATTTCAGGTATCGACTTAAACTTTGGTATTGCCTGATATTGAAACGTGGACCTCTTTCTCGGTAATTCCAGCCCTGGTGGCCTGTTCTGAGACTTCCTATTAATATGAACCGTTGTCTCAAATTGTTCAAAATAGGCCCATTCAAGGTTTCTCACTAGTATTTTGTATTAAGGGGATATAACTTCTGTTAAGAATACTCAAATTGCCCTGTTTACGTGGTAGTAGTTGGTAGTTTCAGTTTAGCCTAGGGACTAGAACTCTCGTCTAGTTAAGCTTATCTGTCTGTGTGCAGTCCTGAATAACAAAGTAAGTTGGCATGAGAAGCCCTGTCACCATCAACATCTTGTTCTACGAACACCATACACGTCTTTGGCTTTGACATTGATACAGAGGCTTTTATGCGCCATAGATGTACCTCCGTGGCATATTTTCTTCCTACCAGGGAAAGCTCATGAGCTCAAGAGTTCATCGGGTTAGCTCAAGAGTTCATCGAGTTGGCTCACTAAGATGGTATACTCCTCGAGTAAAAGAAGAAACTTATCCTGATCTCTTCCTCTCCAAGAGTTTATCCAACAAGACATTTGACAATGGCTACATGAGATATACCACGTTTGATCATAATGGTAACATAGTTCATCATGGGAAAGATGTACGAAAAGTGGACTTCATGAAGTCTCACAATCTAGTGGCAAGAGATTTCAGAAAGATCTCCCGTCATCAGTATGGTGGAGCTGGAAGTAATGGTAACTACTTGGACATGGTTCCATCCATTGTTACTCGTACTGATAGTATTCTTTTGAACCTTTTGAACGTTCGAGCAATGATCAAGAAGAATATGGTAGCAGTTTTTGATAGTACAAGTTATTCAGCAGTTGGAGCAGGAGGATCTAGACTTAATGAATCACATTCTAAAGCGATGTTTTTTAAGGATATGGAAGAAAAATTGAAGATTCAAACCGACGAGTTGCCATATGAATTTAGGGCTATGGAAGCCGTTTTAGTCCATGTTATGAGCAATTTAACTACAGAAATGAACGTACACATTACTGCACTTCAAAACATTTTGAATGGACTTGAAGATTCTATTGACAGAGTGAGATTAAGGTATTTATTGATTCAATCCAAGAAAATTGCACAATTCCATCAGAAGGCATCATTAATCAGAGACTTATTGAATGATATTATTGACAACGATGATGAGCTTAATGAGTTTTACCTTACAGAAATTCTGAATGGGGTCCCTAGAGAAGGAACTAACCATGCTGAGATCGAAATGCTTTTAGAATCGTACTACAAAACAAGTGATGAAATTGTACAAACGGTGGAAAATTTACGATCTCAAATCAAAACCACTGAAGAAATAATCAATATGGTGTTAGATTCCAATAGAAATGAGCTCATGTTATTGGGACTCAAATTTTCAACTGGTTTACTTTCGACTTGTGTGGCGCTTTATATTTCAGCTCTTTATGGTATGAATTTGGAGAATTTCATTGAAGAATCCGATGGTGGTTTCGAATTAATCGTGATAGTTGGATGTGTTATGTTTGTTGGTTTGTTATTGTTCAGCGTAAACAAATTGAAAAGACTTCAAAAGATCACCATGACCGGTGTAAATAGAGATGGGAGATTTAGAAAATAAGTTTATAGATTTATGATTAATGATTAATGACAATATTTATTACAATATTAATTACGATGTGGATTACTTTATACATTACTCAAACTCCACATCTATGCTAGGAGTCAAGTAAGTACTACTTGCACTACGAGGTCTGTTAGTAGATCCAAACTCTCTTGATGGTTGTACTGGAGTTTTTCTCCTGGAATCACCTCCATTCAAGTCAACAGAATTACTTGGGGTATGACTAGGGGAAGTTGATGGTGATGGATTAGGAGTGGCTCTTGTTCTAAACGGTCTCAAGGTGAAATTTTCCCCACTCAATGGTCTTGGACTCTTTGGTACTGTTCCACTTATTATGGTACGGGATGTCTTCTTCGATGGAGTGGTTGGTGGTTCTGCAGTAATGGTAGGAGGTGGGATATTGGGCAATTTCTTTTGTAAACCAAACTTTTCATTTTCTCTTTTGGCACGATAATTCTTCTCATTAGCAATTAACGTTTTCAATAATTTCACTCTGGTATCCAAGCTAAGTAAATCTTTCAAAAGGTTACCGTACTCTTTCAACGGTGGTTTAAATCCACTTGCATTCTTTACCGCAGATGGTCTGAAAATTAAGTGTACGAAAGGTATAGAACCAATTGCATCCATATTGTTCAATAATTTGATGGCATTGCTAGAGTCAATCTCATCAATTGGAGTCACAGTGATCTCATCTGTATTTTCATATGATTCTATTTTCTCCAAATTAAATGATGAACAAACATGTTCTAGTATAAAAACCAAAGATGCTAGGTTACTTCTGGGCACGGTTCCAATTAATCTGGTGAGTTCTGACAATCTAGAATTTTCATCTGTTGCGTCTGATGACTTGTAAAGATTAATAATCAGATCATAAACCAAACAGGGAATTAATGAATCACTTATTTCCAATAACCAATTTTTTAAAAAATTCACAAGCCTTGTAGGTGTTTCTTGGCCTAATGTTTCCATCACTTTTCCCAAAATATCCTTATGTAAAACCAACTCTGGAGCAACTTCAAGCTCGTTGGAAGGTTCGTACTCACTGATGGTACTTAAAATCTTCTCCTTCACAGACCAATATTCATCGTATTTCAAAACACTGCTCCAAAACGCTGGTAATTCTTGAGGATCTGACTTTTGTTCAATGAGCTTGATTGTGTCATATAAAAATTTAGGAATTGAAGTAATACTCAAACTTTGAAATTTCTCGTCATCTGAACTGGATAATAATAAATGAAGTTGGATGTCTTTGAATAAATTGAACTGATGTTTTAAGTTTTGAAAATTATTATTCGTCGGAGTATTTCCAACCTTCTTTATCAGACCTCCAGGAGTAGAATTTGAGGGAAAGTAAATACCTGTAGTAAAATCACTCAATAACTTATTGAAATCTTGCTGGTAATGGTCTTGATTGTTGATTTTTTCTATGAATTCAACTGCCATGGAATGATAGGCATTTGTAGAAGCCAAGGAAAAATTGTATACAATCTCCAGGAGTTTGGTTAAACATTGATATATTAATTCAAATTTTTGCTTTTCGAATTTCTCCAAAACTTGGGAATTCTCTAATACGTCTGATTCCATATAGTGCCTTATACGTTGTAAATCTTCATAGCTTTCATTATACTTGTCTTCCATCTCAATAAGTTGCTCTGCATAATTACTTTTCATTAAAGAAGATCTGACTGTTTTGAACATTCCATTGAATCTTTTAGAAGTCTCATTGACAAATTTAGTGGTACTATCATCAATTACTAATTTGGGAACTTTTATTGGAGTTTGAGGTTGAGAAGAACGTTCAATTGGTTCACTCATTGAAGTATCTGTTTGTTCTGTTTGATATTCAGAGGCAAAAATTGCTAGGTCGGACCATTCATACCACAGTCCTTCACTCTTGAATTTATTTGCCCCTAGGAATCCGGTTCCTACCATGAGCTTGAGATCTAGTAAAGACTGGCCAAACTTCTCAAGATTCGCTCTTGTAGGTTCAACATGGAAAGGTCTGTACTTTTTGACGTAATCACATAATTGGTCACTACTGAAGATCTCATTTCTGTATCCTGGAATGGGTATTTTTCTCTTAATGGTGGATGTCGATGCAATAAGTTTGTTCATAATTTTGCTTAACTCAGTCGAATTTTTCACAATTACGGTACCTAAATTAATAGGGAATTTGAAATCCAATTCATTTGGGCTTGGGGAAGATTCTTCAAAGATTTCAGTCAGTTCATCTATACTTCTATCATAGGATGAGTCAAATGAATCTTCAGTGGTGTCACCTTTTGAATCGATTTTTTGAGGCTCAGATTCCGAAATCTCTTGCAATCTAACAAGCTCGTCATATTGACTTTTTAACTTTTCCACCTCCTTGTAGGTGGTTTCATAATTGGCAAATGACGTTTGGAATTCATCAATAATTTTCCGAACTTGTGGCTCATGAAGTTTGATGAAAGCGGAGATTTTCTCCAATACTTCACGATCTATAGCATTGGCTAATTTCATCAATGTTTGAGACTCTTTCTTAAGCCCATTCACATATGATTCAAACGCTGAAGCGTAAGTTATTCCTGAATGTTCCGTCTCCTTGGCCAACTGTAGAATTTCAGTGAAGGCAGGTTCGGGATTCAGCGATCTAAAAGAATCACTGAACCTTTTGAATGCATTGGCAGTCTTGTTCTTGCCCGGTGATGCCAATAGCGACAGTTGAGTTCGTAATGCTCGATTATACGGCCTGAATGAGCTCTCCAAAGGAAGAGAGTCGATGCTAAACTTGGATAGAAACTCACTGTTGGAATGGAAGTAGTTCATACTATTAAACACCAATTGTCTTAACTCATGGGTTTGTTGGATGGACCTTAGTGTCTGCTCGCAGAGGTTGTCGATACCGGACTTATAGTCCGGAGACCAATAACTGTTAGCAAATTGGGACATGATGGAGATCAATATTGGATCATGATTGTTTTTATGGATATCGTGTGCGACATGTGAGACGGTGAGATCAGTGATCAATGATCAATAATTAGTCCCAGAGCTAATTTGGGCTAGAAGGGATAGTTTCATCTGGTTTAAACTGGATTTATATTTACAGGATTGTTACTGATCACAATTCTAACATTGAGTGAATTAGAGGTGGATAAACCCTTCAAATAATAGGATCTTATGGATTGATGGAACGACATTCGCGCGACATTTTATTGTTTATATATGCCATCGAATCCAAACTAAACTCCCCCACAATCATATAGAATCCATGGATAAGGGACTAGTTGACATTGAAGGAGAAATCCTTGATATCCTGGATGATATCAAGACCCTCAAAAAGGAAATTGAATCCATGCAGTGTGAAAAGAATGAGCTTTTGGCAACAGTCAATGACTTGGAAGCACAAGTCTCGATTACTGGCCCCGGTCACACGGAAGATACCGTCAAAACCACCTCCTACTACGAGAACAGTGGCGATGTACCAGACATAATCAAGCATAATCATTTTGACTCTTCCATCAGTGAATTTTTCTATACCACCAGTGAAGAATCCAACGTGAAATCGTCACTGGTTCCTCTCCTACAAGCTGAGGCATTGGTAGAAATAAAAGAAAACATTCTATATGAAAACATCTATAGAATAGGTGGAATCACAGCTTTTCCAATAAATCGGCATTTGTTCTCCGATGACGAAGAGATATTGGGTCTTCGATTCGATATATTTTCTAACCTCCATCTTCAATTCCTGGTGCCTCATTATGCTATCTTGAGAAAATCTTCCACCGAGAACAAAGCCCAACAACAAATACGTGAATGGGCCCTTTATCGTCATACACTTCCTGTCTATATCCCTATTGAGTCATACGTTTCACATTTGAATGAAAAAGATGGAATATTCACCTTTGCATCGAAGGTTCGCAACTACCTTACTCGTACACAAGATAAACATGATAAAATTGATGAATTGCTCCAATGGACTTCCAATAACCTTCATTCTCGAGAACTGCTGGCAGTTCCAGAAACCATTTCCTCATCCCATAATTCCCAACCTCAAAAAATATTTAACAAAATTGATAAGGACTTACAATGTCAACGAGTAATACTCTTTTTATCACCACGTCAAAAGTCCAAAACAAATAATCAAATCGAATTATTATGCTCTGTTGATACTATAGAAGTTGTTCATTTTCGAATCGATGTTGAGGAGTCTAAATATCAAAAAATTATTGAAATGTGTGAGGCCATTTTAAAGGGGACCAAATTTTCAGACTTCCATCAAAGCTTCAAGAAAGTAGTTGAACTTTTACAGTCCAAACTGATAATTTAATCGGATAACATCCATTACATATTACTCTAAAAAACATATAATTTAACAATCTAAACATAAAACGTAAAACGTAAAACGTTAAATTTCAAGGAAATATAAAACTTTTGAACAAACCAATAGTAAAGTCTATGGAGATGGAAGTAGGTTTGAAGGTGGCAAGATTAAAGGATTAAAAGGCATTTCCAAAACCTGCTCCAGTTGCTTGATAACCTAATCCACCGTTAGTGATCATTAATGGTTGACCAACACTTGGAGATTCCTCCTCCTTCTTTTCAGCATCCTTTCTCTTCTTCAAGTCAGCGTAAACTTCATTAAGCTTCTTTTGGTTTTCATGAGCAACAGAGATCTCATATGGCTTGATGAAGTTACTCAAGTTATGTAACCAAGATAACTCAAGAACGTAGTCAAATGCAATGATGTCGTATGCAGAATACAATAATGCGACGAAACATTCATGGTTACCTGTTTCAACAAAGTAATCCAATAATTCATGGGCAAGTTTTGTTGACTTGGAAATAGCAATGGTTTTAATCAAGCTAGACCACAACTTGTCATTTTTCAAAATTGAAATAGCTTTGTTGTACTTCTTCTCCTTGGTATACAAGGTAGCAGAAATTTGTCTGAAGAAAATGAGGTCATGGTTCTCCAATCTTTCAGCCAAATCCAATTGATTGAATCTGTTGTTGGATTCATTTTCAATAGAAGATTTCAAAGACTTGTAATCTTCTTCTTCGATCAATAAATCATGGTAAGCAGAGTTCACAACGGAGTTGTTCTTCTCCAAAACAGAGATCAAGAATGGCTTGATCAATGGTAGGTTATCAGACTTGACGAAGATTCTGACCACTCTTGGCAAGTCTAATTTTGGAGTCAAAACACTCAACAAATCCACCAACAAGGATGGGTTCTCATTCATGTAGAAATTGATTGCTTTATAGTAAATTTCCAAGTTTGGAGCTTTGACAACAATTTCCTTGAAAGAAGCATGATCGAATGCAACTTCAGACTTTTCGATCATGGTCAAGGCAGCATTGTCCCACTCTTCATAGTGGCAGTACAAGAAAATCAATTCTGGATACAAATGGGCTTCCTCGCAAGCAGTCAAAACCTTTGGAATGTTAAGTCTGGACCAGAATAACTTCAAGTGTTCCATGACCTTACCAGGACTGTATTTGGCATACAAGATGGCCAATTCGGTGAACATTCCCATGTGAGCTCTTTCTAAGCCTAAACCACTTTCGAAAAGAGCGATCAACTCGTTGAAGTAACCATTGTGTTCGTAAGTTTTCACTAACTCTGGTAATTCTTCAGCATCAATGATCAAATTCAAACCACAGATTTGAGCTAATCTGAACTCCTTGTTTTCAATACAAGCACTGTTAACTTGCTTCCAGACGTTGGTGTTTGACGCCTTTCTAGCACAGTCGACAGCACCTTGGTAGTCTTCTAAGTAAACTAAGGTGGTAGCCAACTTGGTGTATTTAGAAACATTACTGTATAAGATCTTTGCTGCCTTATAGTTCTTAGCCTCGAATAATTTATCACCGATAGCTTCCAAGTCAGCGACATTGGATCCACCAACAAACTTTTCGATATCAGACAACTTGTCCAACGAAGCGTAAGCATTGATAAGAGCACCATCAATGACAGGCTCTCTCAATGTTTCTCTTGCCATGTCCAAGAATGAGATCAATTCCTCTTCCTTACCTGCATGCTCTGAGATCTCAATAACTTGTTCATAATTGTCTGGGATCTTAGATCTAACATAAGAGTTGATAGCCTCTGGAATACGCAATCCGTTCAATTGAGCATTTCCTAATTGGAACCACAATTCAGGAGTGTCGTACTTCTCGGCATATTGTTCACCTCTGTCTAAAGACATGATGTCATCAACCAAAACCTTGATGGCATCTAATCTTAACTCGAATTTATCATAGACTTCGAATGCTTCTTCATACAATTGATTGTCGATACACAAAGGAGCAATCTCTTCTGGATCGAATTTCTCCAACTTCTCAATGTAGTTACTCACTCTTGATGGGTCAGCCTTAATAGCAGTCAAGATTAACAAACCTTGTAAGGAGGTGTTGTCATTGAAAGGAGATGGTTCCAAAATGATCTTCTCCAATAATTCAATCAATTCTTGAGGTAAGTCATTCTCCATAAAAGCCTTAACAGTAATTGAAATAGGTTCTGGATCATTCAATTCTGGAATACCGGTGGAGATAACTTGATCAACCAATTGTCTTCTGTGAATGTTCTCTTCAGTCAAAACCTTATTCCATAAGTCAAAGTCAGACTTGCTCAACAAATATCTAGCTTGGTACTTGTACATCTTGTTCTCGTTGGTAATATTGATCAATTCGTCATCATTACCACCCTTAGAGTAAGAGATGTAAGCCAAGTATGGGTCTCTCTTTTCACAGTATTTACCAACTGCTAAGGTGTCATAATTGTTGTTCTCTTGTAAGAATTTTTCTGGAGCATTATTAGAATCGATATAGATCTTTGCTAAAGTATTGTATACTTCTTGGTCATTGGAACCACCTTCTAAAGTCTTCTCTAAGAATGGTAACAAAATCTTCAATCTATTTCTCTTTTCAACTTCAACAACCAAATCCTTGACAGGAACACGTCCTAAAACGGAGAGTAATAAGTTCTTAATGATATCCTCATCACAATCAACATCTAACAAACCTGCAATAACTTGAGGAGTGTTTGCTGGGTTGACGGATTGAACGTATACCTCAATGAACTTGAAATATTGGTTCTTGTACAAGAATAAAATCAAGTCATGGACAAAGTTAAATCTGTCACAGACAATAATCAAAGGTAATTGGTCATCTAACTTGAACTCCTTCAAGAAGTTCTTAACCTTTTCACCATTATAAACGTTATTGTCTCTGACTACTCTTTCAATTTCCTTGGTTTGATTCATCTTGGCTGCAGCTTGAATATATTTGAAAACAACGTCAGGTTCTTGAGTCAAGTTAACAATAGAAGATAAGTAGTAATACAAACCTTCATTACACTTGAAATCCTCGAAGATCTTAATCAAGGTTAAGGCACCAATCAAGTCGGAGTACTTGGTAGCTACTTGAATAACAACTTGTAAATTCTGTTGCATGTTGTTGCTCAATAATTCCTTCAAACAGGAGACAGATTGTTGGACGTTCAATTGACCGAAGTAACCAACCAACCAATCGATTGGTAAAACGTTGGTATGAACAATGACTCTCTTAATATCCTTCAAGTCGTCATAATGTTCCAAAGCTCTTTGGAATAAGCCAGATTTCTCACACAACTTACCGATGGTTGGCTTGTCATAATGGGAGAACATATTGTTACCCAAAATTGCGTCAGCAACTTGTGGGGCATTCAACAAGTTAACTTCCAAAACCTTGGTTTGCAAGTGACCTTCAGCTGGAGAATCATTCTTTAAAGCATCTAACAAGAAGGCAGTACCTTGTTGGAAATAGTTTTGGGAGAAGAATAAGTCTGCGATGACTTCGGTGTTCAAATTGGCTTCACCTCCGGCCAACAATGAAACAGCAAATTCACTGGCCTTATCTGGACTGGCTCTGATCAAATTTTGAATCAAGTTGGTGTAGTCTGGGTTGTATCCAACCTTTTGGCAGTAAGGCAAAATCTTGTCGAATTGTCCTAATTCAGCCAAACATGAAACCACCTTGATGTTGACATTGGCTCTGATGTAGACTGCTAAAGCTAAGGCTGGGTCATTGTAAGACTTGACAACATCACCCAATTCTTCAGAACAGGTCAATTTCTCTTCCTTTAACCATTTCTCGAATAAAGGTTTACGGTCTTGTTGTAAGACTGGCTTAGCCAATTCGATAGATTCATACTTATTCAAAGTTCCTCTATCCAATAAGGTGGAGAAATATTGCAAGATTGGAGAAATCTGTCCTGGTTGAGGGGTGATATGCTTCAACTTGTTGATGGTATCCTGAGTACGTAATTGTTCGGAAGAAGCAGCCACCTTGGCGGCATTGGTGTAGTCACCTTGGTTCAAGTAGTTTTGAAATTGTTGGTTAAACAAGTTTTCAGCACCTGGGAAACCACCACGAGAGGATAATGACAAAGCCAATGGAACATTGGATAACTTGTCCAAGACATATGGAATAATCTTGTCCTTGGCAACTTCGACGGTCAAAACTTGACCCGACTTGTTGATGGTGATAAGACCAGTACCATCGTTGAATGAAGAGGCAGTGAACACTGGGTCAGCAGTGATTCTGTTGACAAACAAGTTGGAACCGGTTTCCATATCGTATAAATGGATGAAACCATATTTAGTCAAGACGTAAACAATACCGAACTTGCTAGAAGCTTGCAAGCTGATGGGGAAGTCATTGGCGGCATCAGGAGGGAAGAAGATGTCCACCAATTTCTTTTGGAAAGGTGGGTTACCATCGACGTGATCGATCTCAATGATGTGTAAGGTACCTTGACCAGTGGCGTTCTTGTTACCCACACAGAACACTTTGGTTGGGGTGGCAGCACCAGTTAACTTAACCGAGGAAAACTTGGAGACATGACCTTCAATGGCTTGAGAGACGTTACGGGCCTTGGAAAACAATTGAATGTGACCAGCAATACGACCGTCTTCTTGAGCGATACCGTTGACGGCGAACCAGTTCAAATCGGGTTCGGCCACGATGTTTATAATCTGACAATTGTTCAAAGTGTGGTGTCTTTCGGTCAACTTGATGGGGCCATCATTACTTCCGTCAAAAACGTTCCAGTAAAAGATGGAGGATCCAGTGACCAACCCCAAGTGTTGATCATCTAACCATTTCCAGAACACTACTGGTTCATCCATGGTAAACGCCTTCAATCTTTGCTTAGAGCCCAAATTGAAGATCTGTAACGTGGTACCATTGGCCCTTAAACACACGACGAATTGATTAGGATGCATGATGGCGTTGTCTGCACTCATGTTCTTTCTGGTCACCTCGTTGTTGTTCTTCAAGTCAACAATGGCAACGGTGTTGCCATTGGCGCCGGATTCACGGATACATACGTAGTTGTCTGATTCTAACGTGGTGGACTTGAAGTCCAATGATGATTGTTGGATCCCTAATTGAGTCAACTGAGTTAACTCAGTAAAGTCGATCGGGATATCATTCGACATGGTTGATGATGAATTGACAATCTCCTGGTAATCAATCGATGATGGAAGTTATACCGCTGGTAGAGAAGAATAACCTGATGAAGTGAGAGATGGTTGGGTGGAGATTGAATGTAGAGGTAAAGTGAGATTAGTTGATCTCAGGAGTGTCCACGTCGTCGACGGAGGCGTCACGTGGAAGGGAAGTTGCGGGAGCCGCGAGGGGTAACAGTGAAACGGTGAACGGTGCACGGTGAAAATGTGAGGAGTCAATTTGGAAGGAAAAGGTTTCGGGATTGGACCATGTTCTGTGGAAATGATGGAAAATTAAGGAAATGGGAAATGGAAATGGAAATGGGAAAGGTAGAGAATCAATAGTTGTATGGGATTGTCTAGTGGAATCAATCGTATTGGTCAATTTTTCCTGGTCAATTATTCTTGGTGGTGGGTTTTGGTGGAGCTGTCTAGTTAGAGATTACATAACATGCATGTAATATTTCAATGGATAGTAATAGTTAAAGGTTAGAAGCGTGGACTCAAATAAAATGGTTGAAATGAGAGTATTCTCCTTACTCAAGCCAGCAATCTGTTTATGATTCTTTTTTTTATCATCATATATTCTCCACCTCTGGTCCTCTGGTGGGTATATTTGTATAAGGTAAGTTATTTAAGATAGACTATCTTGTCAGATAGTTATTAATATTCTAAAGAATATAATCTTGGTCAGATAGTTATTGATATTCTGAAGAATATAATCTTGGTCAGATAGTTATTAATATTCTAAACAATATAATCTTATTCATATTTGACTAATCTGAGGAGGGAATATTAGGTTTTTGTTTATCATTAACATTGGATTATATTAATTTACTGTTTGACTTGTGATTTTTTATAATATTCACTTTTAATTGTGCTTGTATATAATTTCATAGGTGTTTTCCTCAAGAGAAAGATCCATTTAATAGTCTCTATTCTGATATTCCAGGAATTTATTGAATTTATCTTGATGTTGATTTCTTCTACAGTTTTTGAACTCACTAATTATAACTAGTTCAATTCACCGCTACATTTATTTCACTATTCCATTGTGTTAACCAATAATTTCTATAAAACACCCATGGCCCAAAAATCAATAAACTGGATTTGATTAAAGTGGAGGATTGACCTTCATTATTGCCTCGTCCACAATACGATTCCCTTTTCCCAAGGCTGACATGCGACTTTCTTCAATATACTTCTCAACATATGGATAATCACTTCCATACCAATCACCAGAAAGAATGTTAATTTCAAGTTTCCGGAGCTTTTCATCTTGTTCATTCACACTCTGTTTGGAGAATAATTGATTATATTCCCAATCGACTAACCAGTAGCCAATTTTTCGTATTGCCACCTTCACATGATCTGGAGTAATGTAAAGATGTTTGGGGTCGTTCTGCCAAAGAACCAAGGCGATACAAAAATCTCTGACATCATCGATCACTCGAGTGGGCAATCTTGTTTGTTTGGGAGCCAATGATGACAACCTATGGTTTCGAACATACACTATCAAGGAATAAATATACTTCTTGATATCGGGACTCACATATACCAGGCTCCAATTGGAACGGTGTTGATGGATGCGATGCTGGTAATCTGGTATGGACTTTATTCTGGAGATCTCTTGAAGACTTGCTCCTTCTGATTCGTATGCATAGCTTACACAGAACCAGAACTTCTCCTTGAGGTATTGATAGGTTTTGATATGGTACAGTTGGGGTTCTACCACCATGATAATAGTGAAGAGTGATGGCTTGACAATCTCTAGATCCAGGATCTGTACCGTATTTTGGGGATCAAATCTTGACTCGTTGGTATCATAATTATCGATCTTACAGAGCAATTCATAGAGCCTCTTCTGGTTTTCATGGCTCAAGTGACACACATTTCTCCATACAACCACCTTTTTGAAGGTATGGGTGGGCTCTGAGTAGTTGGACATGCTGAGAACCAATTCTTCCAAGGTCTTCTTGGATAAGAACTCACACACATCTATGTTGGCATAATTGGTAGGATCGATATCGAAGTGGTTTTGAAGAATCAGCGTTTGGATATGGTGAAGAGTATTTTTTGAGGAGTCTGTGGAGATGACGAAGCGTCGATTTCCCACCAAGGCCAACGATATGGCGGTGTATATGGCATCCATGTAGTAGTTAGCGGTTAAATTAGTTAGTGGTGTCTGCTTATGTAAGTGGTTAAATTAGTAGTAGTGTCTGCT
This sequence comes from Suhomyces chickasaworum, assembly GCA_030568495.1. Taxonomy (NCBI): domain Eukaryota; kingdom Fungi; phylum Ascomycota; class Pichiomycetes; order Serinales; family Debaryomycetaceae; genus Suhomyces; species Suhomyces chickasaworum. Next base: position 154,480 of record JAJMGF010000027.1, on the reverse strand, counting down.
TATGTAAGTGAGCTAGCATATATCCTGCTGATGTAAGCTGCAAAAAGTGAGAACACTCAAATTATGGTCAAACCTCCTGCTACTGAGGTGAAGTGTGATTACGTAAAAACACCACCACTCGTAAGTTGTTAGACGGAAGTCGCAACTCTCCCCTATTACTGTTGCTTCTACTTTAGGCAATTTCTGCTAGATTTACCTATCACTTCAAATCATGTAGAATCCCTCCGATCAACTAAGTTCAACAAAGGTTTCATCGATAAAGTCCAATTACAAACGTCATTCACTCCGTTTAACTATGGTAGTTCCCAATCACATGATGTGATGTTAAAGATTCTCAAATTGCAAAAAATTGCAATTTTTTCATATTAATCAATTTTTCATATTATTCAATTATTGATATTATTCAATTTTTCATGTTTATCAATTAGACGCTTTTTCATTGTAAATGCATAATAGTGAAAATTGTAAACAACAACAATAAAAGTATAAAGAGGTAGAAGCCAATGGTTCATATACCTTTAGGGAAACCTTTGGGTCTATGGCTTTCGACTTTAGAATATGGCATCCAGCCAAATCCTAAGCCCGTAGACTAAAAGCTAAAGGCTAAAAAACTAAAAGCTGAAACAACCAATGAGGTCGGGCTGGAACAAGGACTGAGACTGAGACTGGTGCAGGCTCTACTTGCCTAGCAATTAACTAGTCCAGCCGCCTGAGACTATACCATGGTTACCGCGACGAAACTCGGCCCCGATGATCTGGCCAATATTTGTCTTGACCGTGTCGCGTTCCAAACAAACACAGGTGCATACACGATGTGACGCGAAAAGAGATGCGACATTGGGAGGAGAGTGCGATATATCCGTCATAGATGGAGGTAGTTAAGGTGGGAATCACATCCAGTCAAGTAGCCATAATAATGTAGATTAACCTAAATGAACCTAAATGGCTCCTTAAAATTCCTTACAAGCAAAGAATCACCTTCATGTAAAGATTTTTCCTGTTTGAGGATCCATATGTACCCGTGGCGTGGCAAGTCGCCTCGTCCCCTCTGGTGTCGCACGGAGGGTGCGACATGTATCACAGACACGGACGACATTTATCATGTCTTAGTTCTCTGGATCCAAAGAATTGTATTGTTTTAGTGTACTGTTTATTTACCAGCTGTTAAATCTTCAGGTATCGCCACCACATTCGTTTGCATTCCACGACACCCTTCGGCAGTCATGGACTCATTTCCTAAATTCTTCAGATCTGAGGCTCCACTTAGGCCTCAAGACTCAGCATTCCCGGTATTCAAGTTAGAGCATCGTTACCGGGGGGTATATGAAAGAGCAGGTTTTGACGTGAACTTGAGCGGTGATAAAAACTCTGACTCCCGTTCCATCAACTCCAGAAGCTCTGCCCGCCGCCGGTATCCTACACCTCCCAAGTCTACCTCTCCTACTTCCACCAAAAGTACTCCGTTTAGTCCTCAATTCCAACCATCCAAAGGCTATCAAACGGCAGCCAGTACGCCCAATTTCAGCACACAACAGCAAGGTTTCCACCAGGATCGTAAGAACTCGAACTCGATTCCCCATCAATCATTAAACAAAAAGGCTCCAGGCTATGGTTATCCTCAACAAAATCCTTATAGTAATCCTCCAGCCACTGCCCCAGCCACCAGCTCGTATCCTGAGTTGAATCGTTCTCAGCAAGCATATCCAATTGAGACTTCTCACTCAACACCATTGAATGCTCAAATGTCAAGTCAAATGAATACTCAAATGAATACTCAAATGGCACCACAAATGGCTTCTCCAGATTCATACACTCATCCATCAAATAACCAAAATGATGACCAAAATGGCATCCAAAATGGTAGAAAAGAAAGACCAGATTCAGATGATGCGTTTAACTTTTCTCCCAACGCAAACACGTCTGCAAGAAACTTCAAGAATTTACAACTTGACTTGTCCAACGGCAATCATCACGATATCGATAGCATTTCAGAGAGTGATGGAATGTCACCTAAGAGTGATTCCTTCAACGATACTAAGAACACTTCTGTGGATAAGTTAGAGTCATTAAATGAAGAATATCCAAGAGTTGACTCTCAGGTACACGTTCCATTACAAAAGTTTGATCCTCGTCAAAAACGTCACCAAAAGCAAAATAACGAAACTTCTTATGAACCTAGAGATAAATTATCCAATGCTTTGAATGATCTCAAACGTGATGTAGAGGACAAAAGAAGTGTCAATATTCCTACTGTGCAAGTGGCACCTTCTTTACCTCTGACTTCACCAGCTCAGATCAGTAGTAAGAAATTTGAGCTTAATCAACAAACTCCATATCCTGCTCAAGATTTCGATACTTACAGTCCATCTGATTCTCCTCATACATCTAGTCAATTTAATCAATTAAACGAAGATTCCAGTACAGATTATCAACAATTTTTGGGAGGTTCAACTAATACAAAATTCAACAGAACTAGTCAACTTTCAATGGTTAGCTCGATCATTTCCAAGGATTCAATGTACGAAGATGAAGATGACGAAGTTGAGAGGGAATTACAGAAGCAATTGGAAACTTTGAAGATGGGAGGAAATTCAAGTAGTATTGATAATCTTCAACAGGTTCCTAATTCTGCATCACCTCAAGCTCAACACAATTATTATGGTCAAGAGCAAACTACGTCACTTCCTGTTTTCAATATTGTGGATGCTGATAAGACTCCAGTATCTACCCCAGCCAATCCAACCTTCGCTATCCCTACTATCACCACCACTTCACCTGAAGAATTTACTCATCACAAGTCTGTACCACAAAGTATCGCTGGAAACATTGGGGATTCAGAAGATAGTATGGTTTCAGAAGAGATGTCGGTGAAGTCATACGAATCGATCAAGCCATTATCTGTTAGCCATTCACATAATGTTTCTGGTGAAGTTCAGGATGAAAGCCTTGAATTCAATCCATACACACAAGACTCCAATCCTCCAAGAAACGTTTCTTTCAATACTGTGCTCATGAGTAATACACCAGGTACAAATCGTCCAGTGAATTTTAATGACTCTTCCCCTGATTCTATTAATGATTCATTGGAAATAGATGATGTCAAACCTTTGAGTCCAAAGAATCATAAAGTGGAAGAGGAACTCAAAGGCATTAACTTCCAGCTTGAGCAACATGAAAAAGAACACCATGAAAGTAATATTCATCAGGGGCAACAAGACAATTTCCATGAACCACAAGAGAGCAATAATTACTTAGTTGGTGAGAATCATGAGGAGATCGAATACGTGAAACCAATAAGTCCACTTAAACCATCTTTGAAGAAGACAAACAACTTACCTTATCCAGTTGATACACCTCAAATATTCGATCAGGTAGAAACTACTGGAGTATTTGAATCAAAAGAAACAAAGTATGCACCAGGAGAGGGTCCATGTCGTTCTTGTGAACTAGATGTATCTCCAAATGGCAAAGGAGCTCATAGATCGATTTATTCCAAAACTGGTGAGTTATCAGGTCAATGGCATAGAGGTTGTTTTACTTGTGACCATGAGGAATGTAACATTCAATTTAACAAGCATGTTCAATGTTATGTATACAATGATAGACCATATTGTCATCATCATTACCATCATTTGAATGAAACTATTTGTGAACATTGTGCTCTTGGAATCGAAGGTGAATGTATTGAGAATGAAATCAGACAAAAATGGCATTTACATTGTTTGAGGTGTCACAAGTGTCATAATAATATTAAAACCGATTACTATGTTATTAATGGTCATATAATCTGTGAATCTGATGCCCAAAGAATTATCAAAGGAGGTGAATCTTATAGTGATGAGAATGGTAATTTAATAGCAGGAGGTGGCATGTCAACTCAAGATAAGATTGAGAAGAGAAGAACCAGACTTCTTTTCGTTGACTGATTTCATCTACTTCTTTCTCATTTGTATTACTTACGGCCAACTTTTGTCATTATATGTATCAATATCGAGCTAAAGCTCCCCAGTATTTAACCTCTATACACTAACCAGCTAATTATCAAAAAACTGATGTAGAACTAAATGTAGTTTGATGTTTTAAATTAAGTTTAAGTATGGTGGTAGATATATGGAAATATCTAAACTAGTAATTTCTATTGGTTGAAGAATTTGATAAGATGTTGTTATCTGATTTGAGTCCATCTGGTTTCGATTGACTGTTGAACAGTTCTCTTTCATGATCCAGTTCTGCCTCATCTTCAATGATAAAGTTATCAGCATCGAAATCAGCAGAATTCAATTCTACATTGGTTCCAGATTCTAAATCATCCTCGAAATTACCAAAAATCATTCTATCATAAGATTCACCTCCTTCTGGTCTTTGAGCAGCGTGATATGATTCCAATTTCCGTTGCATCTTATTGTAAATGATATAAGTTGTTAAAGATGCGGCAATTCCTGTAATAATAATACTGACAAAATCAATTAATTTGGTAGATTGTGGTTTGGTCTCATCTCCTAATTCTTTGATTTTCTTACCCACAAACACATGTATCATCAATTTAGGACAAGTTATAACTGAGGCAAGTAAAAAGGTAGTAGCTGATAATTCAGGAATAGCAGCAAGTCCACCATTAGAAAGTGAATATGGTAAGGGACACAACCTGATCAAAATAAGCAAGAGTAAAGACGAGTCTTCTCTTAAGATTTCAGCAAATGCTCTAAATTTCACGTTATGATTGATCAAATTTGAAGCTTGATCTCGCAAAAAGTACCTGAAAACAAGAAAAGAACAGAAGGAACCAGAAACAGAGGCTGCTGCCAACAACGGCCACCCGAAAGTGAATCCATAGATCATTCCACAAAGCATTGAAAGAGCAGAAAACCCCAATAATGGAGGAAATCCTACCATAAAGATCAATGCAAATAAGATCACCAGTCCGAAACGAAGTTCACCCCACTTGTCGGACAACTCTACCAAAAGATGGATGATTCTCTTGTGGAAGATAAGCACCACAATTCCTGCCAAAAACCCCAAAACAACTAACACTTTAAGAAGAATTTGCTTGTAACGGGGTTGAGCTTGATACCATTTCAAACTGTGTTGAGAAACATCGTCGAAAAGAGATACTTTATCTTGAATAAAGGCCCGTGCCGAAGCAATATAAGAACCGCTAGGGGGAGTACGCTCCAGATATGATAATTGGGGCATGATAACCCGGAGATGGATGAGTTGTTAACTATTTACTGGGGCAGAAGGTTAAGACGAGGGCAACTGTGTGCAGGACCAAGTCTAAGCATAGAAGAACTAGATAACAGAACAGTACTAAGACGACAAAAAGCCAGAGGGAGAGACAAAGACAGAGGGGGAAAGAAGTTTTCTTTATTGAATTCAAGGCTGGAGTTTTCAAGGCTGGAGTTTTTGAAATTTCATCAAGATTCTTGGAGTTTCGGTACATATAGGTAGAAAACCGGAAATTAGCATCTAGGTGATGAATAATATGAATAATATCGTTAAGAAGACGAGGTTGAGCTTATTCATGAAATGTTATTGTGACTTCTTGGTGGAAATGTCTAGAGGGGAAGAATTGTTGCTGTAATTATAATTATATCCAACCTTATCTTATCTATATATCATATTCCAGAGATTAATGGTACTGATTCTAGTATCCATCCGATCACTCGAACACTGGTATAATTGAAGTCACAAGGAACCGTAACATATCTAAATTCTACAAGGTTTCGTACATCTATGAGATCCAACCCTCAAAATGAGAGTTCCATTGATATTAATGAAGTGACAGTAGGTGCAAAAAGATGTCAAAAGGTATCAGTAGGTGTCAAAATGCCAGCATGAATTATTCATATATCAGTATCCACTTATAATTTCAACAAGTATTTCAACAAGTATTATTTCATCGTGAAGTTTTGGAATTATTGGCCGTATATGGGTAATAGGGTAATAGGGTAATAGGGTAATAGGGTAATAGGGTAATAGGGTAATAGGGTGGTGTTATTTTCTTTTGGCTGATTTGACTGATTTCTTACCAGGGACTCTACAAGGAATTGATCCTTCGTTTCAAGCTTCTAGAGATAAAATGATAAATTGGTCTTATCACATGATATTAAACATGCACTTGGTTTCGGATTTGGTATTCCATGCCGAGCTCCTTAACGAATTAGCTAATCGATAAAATTGGCCAATTGATAACACGTAACCACCATACCTTGGTCTCCTGGGCAGTGCAAGAGTCGAAAGAGGCAATCCTTCATGCACACAAAAGCCGATGGCATGGTTTGAAAATTCACCGTACAAGCATTATCTATACACTGCGCATCGACGTCATAGTATAGTGGAGCCTTGAGCCTGGAAGTTCTCCTGGTGTTACGTCAATTGGATGTGGAGGTGAAGTCTTGTGGCTTTCAGCTTAGGAGTAAGATGATATAAGCTTTGGTGGGCAATACTTATTATTATCTTTTGATACCATTATTTAAAGCTTAATTAACAACAAATTGTAGCGTATTTTAGTGATAATTATAAGTGTAATCGAATTATAATTGATATTTATGGGGTGGGGGGCATGATAATTCACTGATGAAATAGATCACCAAACAAAAATAACTATTGATTGTTTTGGGTGTTTGAATGTTTTGGGTGTTTGAATGTTTTGGGTGTTTGAATGTTTTGGGTGTTTGAATGTTTTGGGTGTTTGAATGTTTTGGGTGTTTGAATGTTTTGGGTGTTTGAATGTTTTGGATTGATGCATCGTAAAGTTCATTGCTGCTCCAGTATACATGTCGAGTTTTTCCGTAACAGAGCTCGTACTACAAAGGCTTTGCTAGCGTTTCATTACGTCATAGACAATAGAATTAGTTAACAACGTTTCAGCCACTAATTCACCGTTTTGTTAGTTGCCCTGAAATATCGTCAATATTGTTTATTGATAATTAATCCGATAGCTACAAGTTTCTAAATTGGTAATTTGATATGGGAATTCTCTATAAAATCAAAATGCTAATATACATGGATGACATGGATGGTGAATAAGTTACTCCAACAAGTCAGGTAATTCATTGACGTCGGCACCTTCGTAGATAACGGCGTAAGTGGCTTCGAATAATGGGAATTCTTCCTTCAAGTTGAAACTTTCCAATAATTCATGCACTTCCTTGGCAGTCAAAATACCTTGAGAACTTTGACCGTTCAACAAGGTCTTTTCAGCTTCCCAAGCATCCACCTTGTGTTCCACCATGTATTTGGCGACTCTGACGTTTCTACCACCAGAACAAGTGGTGATCAAATCAGCAACACCAGCACTTTCTTCAGTGAAGGTGGTTGGGTTTGGAGCAGTGGCGGCCTTGATACCGAACTTTTGCCAGTAAGAGGCAAAGTGAATGGTTTCTTTCAAACCAATTCTCATGATGGCAGCCTTAGCATTGTCACCCCAACCAGCACCTTCGACGAAACCAGCGGCAATGGCGACAACATTCTTCAAGGCACCGGCGATGGAGGCACCCACCACGTCATCAATGACATTGACATGGAAGTATGGTCTGTGGAAGGCCTGCTTCAAGATGTGCTCATCGATGTCCTTACCTTCACCCTTGAAGTCGGAAGGCTTGGTGTAAGCAATGGAGGTTTCAGACCATCTTTGTCTGGCCACCTCATTGGCAATGTTAGCACCGGATAACACACCACAGTAGATACCCAAGGTATCAGTGATGGATTGAGATAACAACTTGCAGCCTTCAGGTCCGACCTCCAAACCCTTCAAACAGGAGATGGCTCTGACGTGAGGCTTGATGTGGCCCACCAATTGTTTGCAGATTCTACCCAAGAATTGATGAGGAATGTTGAAGATCAACAAATCAGCATCCTTAACGGTACTGACGATATCTGGGTTAGCGATCAAGTTTTCCGGCAACTTGACCTCTGGAAGGTACTTGACGTTTTCGTGTTCGGTGTTAATGATTTCGGTCAATTTTTTACCATTGACTTCTTCTTCAAACACCCACATATTAACATTCTTTTCAAAGATTTCTGGTTTTTCACTAGTATTTTCAGCGACTAATTTAGCCACGGCGGTACCCCAATTACCGGAACCAATAATGGCGATTCTGAAAGGGGAAGTGATCTTGTATGGAAGGGAAGTAGTCATGTTTGCTGAGTGGGGAAATAATTGAAGCAAACTGGAACTATTTATACTTGTGGTCAAGGTGGGCAGGGAGCCGTCAGGGTGCAGGAACGCACTCCGGACCCGTTAAGTTTCTTTTTTGTGGTACGTCGATGACGTCGTTTCTTTTGAATGTTGGATGATGTCACAGACGCCAAATGGATTGAGATTGAGGTCAAACTGCAGTAGCCATTAGTGAAGAGGAAAAGAAAGAAGGTTTTTAATTATGATGAGTACGCAAGTAGTCGAAATTGCTTATGGGAGGAGGAATAATTGTCGGAGTTTAGACGTAGAATGTTGGGCTAGTGAGGGAGGGGAGTCAGTAACCCCGAACGCGCGTGACTTGCGGTCACGGGACTTCACACCATTACTACCATCATCACACATCACTGGTATCATACTGGCTCGTGCAACGGCGACTCGTCCGAATGAGATTGTCCGCAGGAGAATGTCCGCAGGAGATTGTGTAACAGTCTGGGCCATTGGGTGTTCTGGCCGCGATATCCACGCATCTCACCGTCATAATGCGCACTATTTCATCATTGGATGAACCATCCTGCACATAGGACACAAACAAGTACGAGATTTACCACGAGCCCTGGCCAGGAAACAAACTTAGCAGAACTGAAAAGAAACAGAAATAGTGATAGAACTGAAAAGAAACACACCAATCCACAATTTCTCCGACGTATCAGCAATCAGTACTCTAACTTTACAGTTTGGATTAAAGTACACTTTGTACTGAAAGTTTTTGTTGTTATAGAACAGTTGGATGATTGGTAGCAACCCCATCAGGTAAAGTTGTCACCAGCTGCTTCACCTGCTGCCGGATCGGGAGAATGAAAATAATTTCTGTGAGCAATGCGAAACTCCGGCCGGAGACGAGACAAAACCATAGGCAAAGGGGCATAAAACAATTAATTTAATGACAATTCCGTCTGAGGTGAAGATTGCGGTGGGGATCTCTTTGATTTCAGTTGGTGCTATTGTGGCGAGAGTAGAATTGATGAGACGAGATGATGATGTGACAAGTTGCTTGGTATTGCCGTTCCGTTATTATGTCACCAGTGCTAAGGTGATTGGTGTATGGAAAGGTGCGACCTGGCTAACCTGGGCAGGTTGCATTGGTAGAACGGGTGATGTCGGATGGCACAATATCGGTCAGGAGAGGACAAGCTGAGGCTTGCTTATCATAATAAACTAGCGTCCATGATATAGATAGCTTAGTGAGATGGAATCATCTAGTGGCCAGTATGAGACTGATGATTGCCCTGTATGAGACTGGTACCGGACCGGAGCTAGACACCAGCTTGAGTTCCAGATTTTACATGCACTAACTGGAACACTTCCCAGCCTGGTTATCCCTTAAGAGGCTTTGGTTGTGAGGTATGGAGGTGCAGTAATTACAATAGCTTCTCATATTGTCAATATGGATCACAATTCAGCGCAAGTATCGGAAAGGAATCGCACTGCGGTGATCTCCAATAGTTGAAACGTTACTTATCAATAATTAGTATGACTGATAACCAATGAGTTGTTAACCATTGAGTTGTTCTAATGGGTAATTTCTCTTGAAATCTCAACTTTTGGTTTGGATATCTGCTGTCTGTCTGGTCAGTTTGGACTCCATGGTTGCTTGGATGGGAACCTGCCTTGATATTCCGTCTGGATCTTGGTACTTACTGCATAAGAAAGGTGTGTTTGGATTGTTCCTCCATCAAATCATTTCTATGACGTTATTGAGCATAGAGAATGTAGCATTGCGCTGATCCCGTATGTAGGTACATAAACCCTCTTGACTGAGTCTGAGCACCGGCCTTCGGGGTAAAGACCGAGCACCGAATCTTTGGTGCCATCTCAACAGGTTTGTGGTTATCATAGTACTATAATACTTGAGTGTTCTGGGGTTATCTGAGCTAGATTACAATCATATCGGCCTAAAGGCTAAAAAGTAATTAGGTGAATACTCTTTCTCCGGCCCTAATACGGTGATAATCGATGTTAGTATTATTCTATTAGTGTGTTATATGATAGGCCTTGAGCTATTGAATCCGGAGGGACGGATAAACTTTTGTATGTGGTTGAACAAGGTGTTGATTAATGGAAATCATCATCATGTCTATAATCTTCAAAAACCTCTTGCCATTCTTCGCTAAGAATATGTCCCCGTTTCATTGGAGGTGGTGGGGCTGATGTTCTGGTATTGTCTGTTTGGCTTCTGATAACTGGATTCTCCCACATATCATCTTCCATCCAATCATTTACTTGAACTTGGTTTCCACTGATAACTTGAGCAGCAAGAAATGGCTCATTGATGTCAGAAAGGGCCCCATCAGTGATATGTGCCAATGGATCTGGAAGTCTATTAGTGGTATCTGTTGATGCTGATTGATTGATTCCATCATGTGCTAGGCCTGACATGGAGCTGGAACCAGCATGTAAATGTGACTGAGGTGAAGATTCCCGAGCCATTCCATTGGCTTGTGGCAGTGGGGAACCTCGAGAAACAGATTGTAGGACATTTGAGTCACGGACATCTTGACCCGAGGCCACATCCACGAGCTTGTCACCTTCGAGTTCCACCAGACGAGCCCCAATAGATGACATCAACTTCAAGAACTGAGAGTTCTGAATCTTTTCATTCATTTCTGTATTCATCGATGATGATCTCAACATCGATTCTTCAACCTGTTGAGCGGCCTTGGCAAATTGTTCCTTCTCAAGATCATTTCCAGCAATAGATACTTGTTCCGCTTGATGTTCTTGTGAGTGTTTTTCGTGTTGATGCTGTTGGGCCTCGAGTTCTTTTTCGATAAGTTCAAATTGTGAATCAAAGTCTTGTTGCTGCTGCTGCCACGAAGAGTTTTCGACCTGCGATGCATACATGGGAGCTGAAAGGTTGGTCCGCATGTTCATTTGGAACAGGGGACCTCCGGAATACGAAACTTGATTTTGGAGGTTTTGGTGACTTTGTTGGTTTTGTTGGTTTTGTTGATTCTGATGGTTTTGTTGCATGAATTGCAAATGCCAGTCACTCTTTTGATTATGATTTTGATTTTGATGTTGATGTTGGTTTTGCTTGTTTTGGATACTGAGACCAGAGAAGTCCTGGACCCATTTTGCATCAGCAGGTCCTGCCAGCATGGGAGCTGCTCTGGAAGGGGCATAAGGAGCATGTGCAGATCTGATGGGACCGTTTCTGGCGATTCCGGCGCCAAATTCTGGCTGGTGATTGTGAAAGTTCTGAACGTTCTGAAACTCCTGAAAGTTCTGAAACTCCAGGTTAAGATTGTTGTCTACCATTTGGGTGTTCTTAAAGCTTTGGACCCCTGATCCGGGGTGATTCCTGAGAAATTCATGTTGTAAGGAGTTGTCACGTTGGGTGTGCTGGGAAAGCTTCGTTATGGCGTTTGTAGGTCCGCAACTTGCTTCCATGGTTGATAGTGTAAAAGAGTTAGTGGTGATGATCTAAAGTGAAAGATGTGGGGGTCTTATATAAATAGGCTTCGGGGCAGTGAGATATGGGAATATGGGGGACAGTGGGGGCGCTTATCCGAGGTTCGCCAGATCACGTGTGACGGACTCTCGGTAGTTGAATCCCCCCTCCCCCACCACATCTTAACCGAGGTTAATGAGATACTGATGACTAAGGAGAAGGTCACGAAAATTACCGAAATACTGAAGACAACTATGAAGACAACGCTGAAGAACGATGAAGACAAAGTCCATGGGGGTTGTAGAATCAGGAGAATGAAAATTAACCATAATTTTCATAATTTTCATATTTTCATAAATTTCCATCCAATAATTATAGTGAAACAAGATTGTTTAGTCATCGTTATGAATTGGATCAGATAAATTCGTACTATCAAGAAAACAATAGAGGAGATTTATTGTTCCGGTGACGTACTGGAAATTCTCATTCTCATAGGCTCAATTTACCCTAGTCACTATACCCAAATTACAGAGAAGTACAGAGAAGAACTACAGAGTCCATGTAAAGTACTGAAAGGTGATCACCAGTACCTGCACACTAAGCAGGTCAATTTGTTATTTTCACAATTGGTGCTGTATGGAATTGAAATGGTCTTCAGGTTGATGTACTGCGGTATGGGTTTTCGCAGCCATCTATATGAAGGTCAACTCTACCCAGAATTGACCAGGAATAGACCCAGAATAGACCCAGAATAAGCACCAAAGGACATCATATAGAAACAAGAGGAGGAAGGGGAAGGGAACAAGGAAAAATAACTTCTCACTACAGAGACATTGGATGTAATTGGTGTATTATCTAAAATTTAGACGACTAATTACTTACAAGAAGCCTTGAAGGACTTGTTGTTAGATCTAAGAGGAACTTCACCAGAAATTTCCTTACTCCATGGAGTACAGTTCTTGATGGTAGTCTCACAGATTCTGGTTTGAACAGTGTAAGTTTGGACGTATCTGGAAGCGTGGAATGCCTTATCCTTTGGAGAACAAGAAGTAACGAATTGCTTGTCACTGGAAGTGTTAAGCTTGTATCCAGCCTTTGGTTTAATAAGCTTTTCAAGGGCCTTGAAGTCAACGTCTTTGTTGTCCTTGTTGAAGTAGGTCTTGACCTTGTACTTCCAGTCACCCTTCTTCTTTTTAAGACTGTCGTAACATGGGCTGACCTTTTTGTCATTACATTTCTTGAGCTTGTTATTGGCCTTCCAGTTGCTGGAAGTCTTAACAAGTCTGGTTTGGTAAGCCTTCCAGTTGTGTTCTCTGGTGTAGACACCGTTAACAACCTTGTTACGGTATTTGTCGTCAACATGAGGACCGAAGAAACGGTGGCCTCTGGCCTCAACATCGACGTCTTGAGCATCAACGTCTTCGACTTGGATGGCAACAGCTTCTTCAGCTTCTTCAACTGGGGCAGCGTAAGCAACAGCAGCGAGGATGGAGACAAGGACGGCTAACTTCATTTTGATTGGATTGGATTGGATTGGATTGGGATTTGAATGTGAATATTCTGAAGACAATACAGGGCAAACCCTTCGATATTTAAACCAAAAATTCTCCACCTCCACCATCACTTAATTGCCGGTATCAACATAAGCTGCAATACCAAGACACTTTTGATTCAGTGTGCCATTGAAAAATGGGCCTACCCTCAAAATCTCGGATCAACTAAGGGAACTTTTAGAGAGCAGGCATTGGCAAAATCCAACGAAAAAATGCCATACTGCAATACTCTTGAAGAGTTATTATTAATTCACTTCAAAAAACCCATCTCAAGGAAATTATCGAAGTCATGGGACTCATTTGTAAGTCTAATTGGTTCGGTGACTTCAACTATATTGATTTAATCTCTAGGATTTATGGTTGAAAGTAGACAGGAATCGAAGGAACGCCAAGATTGACAGGCACCTTTTCATACATGGGAAGATGTTCACAGGCGGTAAAAATATCGTATTTTGCCAAGTTCCCCATATTAACGACGTCAGAGTGCTTGAAGCTACGGAGAACACCGAGGAAAATACTTGACCGACTTGTGTAATTGTCAAGAATTTACCTTGGAGTCGCCTTTGAAATAATCGAATTCAGGGGACTGTGGTGGCTGTGGTGATTCGTGTCTGTAATCGATATCTGGTGCCTTAATCTAGATTATTTAGGTATAATCATGCATATTTGATGGTCCAGGTCAAAGTATAACAAATTACTTTAGTGCATGAAGGAAATTCACAATGTTCCGGGTTTATGGTTAGGTGCAAGGGGCGGGATCTACCATGATGTTGCCATGGACAATTGCCCAATCCACCTAGATCCACCTTCGAAGGTCATCTTTCTCACAAGGCTCATGACTGAGAACATGAGTCGATTCCGTAGAGTTGTACTATGAGGCGACCCAGAGATGGCCACCGGCTCGCTAAAAAAAGACAATCTCCCCATAGTACACAGGCGGTATTGATAAAATGCAATTAAGGTTTCTTTTCAACACCCCATGACCATTATCAACATCTTAGTCATCTCTCAAGTTGCATTGTCCAATTCGTTGATTTCTAACAGAATTTCTTGGGAGTGGAAATAAATCATCCAATCCCTTCAATCTGTACCTTCAACTCAACTCCCACCTCTGAGGAGAGAAACCATTCAACCTTGGCTTTTTCGTAACCCTTTACCAATTAATCATTCAACCTTAAAAATTCTAAACTCAACATCTCTCATGTGTATTTATCACTATGTAAATGATATGGATCCTTCTGCCTTTCATATTATCTTTCAAATTGATGTCTTTCTAAATTGTATTGATATTGAACCCAATTCTCCGGCCAAGCAATGTATTTGGGGATAGAACCTCATCCTAGTTAACAGATTCACAATTTCATGGCATCACTTTCGAAAATCTCTTCAAATGTTTCACCTAAAAACTCGTGAATACTCGAAGTTTGCATCGACCGGCGATACTTATGAAATGCCTTAGAACTGGCCACACGGACCAAGGTGGAAGCTGCATAACATGCCAAAACATTGGCTTCATCTTTATCAATCTTTGATTCGGTTTGCCAAACATCATTCTCATAATTTTGAGACCAGTTGACAAAAGTGGCAATGGCTCCAGTCAAGGTATCACCTTGACCTCCAACTCTACGGGAGGAACCGGAGAAGTAATTAACCAAGTAAAATTCACCCCTGGCTATCACTTCGTGTTCACCCTTTCTAATCACCGTGATATTCCCCAAACTCTTTGACATGGTTATGGTCTCTTGAACCAGTTTATCAACATCGTTAGTCATAGTGGAATCAATTCCAAGTTTCTTAGCCAATCTGGAAAATTCCATAACATTTGGAGTAATGATGGCCTTTTGATAACCTTTGACCAACTTGGGTTTTGCTGTCAACAAGTACAACGCATCAGCATCTAGAATGATGGGTTTATTCAACACCTTTACCTCTTCAATGATCCGAACCAAACTCTTCAACATTAAGGGATCACGTCCAAACCCCGGACCCACCACCACCACGTCTGTTCTATTCAAGATGCCAGTCACCTTAGGCAATACTTTGGAGTCAATAATTGCATCTATTTCTGGTTGGGACAGGCTCAAGAGTTCCTCCATACTATAACTGGCCCATTTGGCAACTTCTTCATTAGATAAGTTCAATTCTGGGTTATGCAGCTCAAACAAGTAGGGGTGGATCATCAAGTCCGGAGAGTACAGCTTTATCGTATTGGCTGCAAGCTTTTCACATACAACATGAGATAAATCAGCTCCCACAAGAGCAGCAGAATGGCAGGAGAAGAATGGAGCTCCAGTGTAGTCCTCGCATCCGCCAATGACGGTAACTTTTCCAGCTTGGCCCTTATAGAAATGGGGAAGAAGCGGTTGGACGAGGTTTCTGGCGAGATGAAGCAATTCCTTATGAGATCTGTTCCGAAGCATTGATATTGTGGGGGTGGTGCCACCAAGATCTCCAACTCATATAACTGGTTGCAGAGTCGTGTGTGGTGATTTATTGCTGGGGTGCATATAATCAAACGCATTTAGTGGTGGTGAAAATGGGGTCAAAACGATGAAATGAGGGTGGAAAGGGCAGTAAAAGTAGAGCCAACAGTGGTAATTCGTAGGATATTTTGATCTCACCATGAAATTCAACCGTCCAATAACCTGGGAATCCTAAAAGAAACAAATCGGACTAAAATTGGACGGTTATCTGGATCATCTATTAACTCCAGTGTCGCAGATGAGATAAGACTCCGAGAGAATAGCGAAAAACCGGGGAAAACAGGGGAAAATTGTGGAAAATAGCAGAAGAATAGCGAGACTATCCTCAGGAATCCCCAGAGATACTCAGGAATGTTGAGGAGTTAGCTTGTAATTTTGATGCTGATACACAAGATCTCTAGGTGGGAAATATTGTAGTGGCTCTACCACTTATGTCCATCGGGCCAATATGTGATTCAGTGGCTCTATTTCATTGCATGGGCACTACCCAAAAAATGTTGCTGTTGCTTAAGCGTGCGAAGTGATAAAGAGGGGGGAGATTGGCAAAATGACAGCAATAGAGTACTAGGAACAACAACAACAACGGATAGAGGGAGTTGGGAAGAGACAATAAGACACATGGTATGAAATCTGGTGAGATTAAAGTAACAATTTGGAGTTTTTTCGGACTTTTTTGGTGTGAAGGTGACAGTTTTGCTGATGTTGGTAGAAGCTGCAAAATAGGCCATAGTGAATCTGAGAATCTGGGAGAAATGGCCCTAGAAACATCCCTAAAAACACCCCAAAAGACAATGAAGTAATATACTTCTTCAATCAAGATGTTTTCATTGCTCAGATGAGATTTCTCAGATGTTTAAACGTATCACTTCATCAATTAGTGTGAACTTGGGTGGGTTTTGAGATTCAGTTGTTGATGTTTGTGGGTCAAATTCTCACCCTAATTTCCTACCGCAAACAATATACTTTAGTTTAATCAGTGGAGGCAGTGACGAGTATCATCTGAGATTGATGTACAGTGGGGCCGTTTCTCCATCATCAGCAGCAACAATTTGCATCCAATCACAGCCCAAACCTTGCGCTTACACACGGTTTAGTCAGGTTCATTGATCATGGCTCGCCACCCATGACACCATCGCACGCTTACAACCGCACACTATAGAGGATTACATTTAGCCCCTGGGACCTGGGACCTGGGACCTGGACCTGGTACCACCACTAGGGTCCTTACTCCCATAACCCCCAGAGAGCCGCAGCCAGAACTAGCCAACGAAATCACTTGTTCCACCACTTGTTCCTACCCACAATTATCTCTAATGCAAATGGAGGGTTGATAGAGGTCTCAATTGCCAGTTACGAATTCGTTTCGGGGTCTCCTTTTTGAGCTCAGTGTACTGTTCGCTGTTTCCTGTTGGTGTTCGCTGGCTGTTCCCACTTCCGTACTCACAGTTGACACCAACCAATCCATCGTTCTCCCTGCACATAACCTTTTCCACCTCCACACCCGCCCCAGCAAGTATAAGTACCTCAAAGACGCCATTCATTCCTCATAGATAGATTTGATGTCAATTATGTTTGCTAGCCAGATTTCCAGATTATCCAACCCAAGAGTTTTAGTTCCAATGGTAGCCGCTGCTGGCTCCATTGGTTTAGCCTACCATTATTCTACTCGTAACTCTTTTATTGCCAATGAAGCCGCTAAGGCCTTCAGCAATAGTGAGGAGTGGATTGACTTGAAGTTGATCGAATCCGAACAAGTGTCCCATGACACCAAGAGATACGTGTTTAAATTACCAGCACAAGATCAAGTTTCCGGATTGATCACCGCTTCTTGTGTGTTAACCAAGTTTGTTACCGCAAAGGGAAACAACGTTATCCGTCCTTACACCCCAATCTCTGATGTGGATCAAAAGGGTACCATTGAATTTATTATCAAGAAGTACGACGGTGGTAAGATGGGTACTCATGTTAGCGAATTAAAGGAGAATGATACTCTTTCTTTCAAGGGTCCTATTGTTAAGTGGAAATGGGAAGCCAATCAATACAAAGAGATCGCCTTGATTGGTGGTGGAAGTGGTATCACTCCTTTGTATCAATTGATTCACGGTATTAGCAAGAACCCAGAAGACAACACCAAGGTTCAATTGTTCTACGGTAGTCAAACTACTGATGATGTATTGCTCAAGAAGGAATTAGATGATATCGTTGCTAAGAACCCAGACCAATTCAAGATCCATTATTTCGTTGATAAGGCCCCATCCAACTGGGATGGTAACACCGGTTACATCACCAAGGACTTCTTGCAATCCAACTTGCCTGGTCCAAACAAGGATTCCAAGGTGTTTGTTTGTGGTCCACCACCTCTTTACAAGGCCATTTCTGGTCCAAAGAACTCTCCATCTGATCAAGGTGAAGTCACCGGTATCTTGGCCGACTTGGGTTACACCAAGGAACACGTTTACAAGTTCTAAGTTACGGAATTAAATATTCAATACAATTCAAATAGACCGTCGTAGGCAGACAATTCACCGTCTTGGTGATTAGTTCAAACCATAGAGTAGAAACCCCTTTCCAATTGAGTGAAATTAGTTGAGCTCTTGAGCATTTGAGAAGTTGAGCTCTTGAGCTTTGAGAAAGTTAATATCTTTAGCCTTTAAGAAGTTGATATGTTTAGGGTTTCTGATGGTTTGGACTTCTGACTATTCATTTGGACTCCTGATGGATGTGTCTACATTGAGTCTCCCTCGCGAAATATTGCGAGCATCTCAGATTTCATTCTTAGTGGAGACCACAACCTTATCCAATCTAAAACAGGCTAAAACAGGCCAAACGAAGCCAAAGACTCTCTAAAAAGCTTTCAAGAAACCAACGGTTTACAAACTCAATTCAAGCGTTCAATTCAAGCGTTCAATTAGTCAAAGTTACTTGATGAATCATTCACTTGTTTACAGCATCAATTAATCACCACATAGCAGCGTTTTGATGGATATTGAAACCATCACCATCAATCCATAGAGAAATACATCAAATCAAACTAGAAAATGCCTAAGGTGGCCATCGAAGGATGTTGCCATGGTCAACTCATCCAAATTTATAGGGCTTTACCCGAAGATGTGGAGTTGTTGATAATTTGTGGAGACTTCCAGGCCATACGAAACGAAACAGACTACGAGACGATGAGTGTACCGAAGAAATATCGACAATTGGCCGATTTCCATCGTTACTACAAGGGAGAACTTGAAGCACCGGTTTTGACGGTGTTTATTGGTGGTAATCATGAATGTTCATCATACTTACAAGAATTGAAGTATGGAGGCTGGGTAGCGCCAAACATTTACTACTTGGGGGAATTTGGTTCCATTTGGTATGGAGGAATCCATATAGGTGGGCTTAGTGGTATTTACAACGAGCGTTCGTTTATCAACAATCATATTTATGATGAAAAACTACCTTACAATGAAAGTACTCTCCGTTCAGTGTACCATGTTAAGCCCAAAACCTTTTTGAAAATGTGCTTAATGAAAGACTTAGACGTTTGCTTGAGCCACGACTGGCCCGTGGGAATAGAAAAGTATGGAGATGGACGTAAGCTTATCCAAGAAAAACCTTGGTTTAAAAAAGATATTCAGAATGGTTGTTTGGGTAGTCCTTTGAATTCATACTTATTGGAAGCTTTGAAGCCTAGCTACTGGTTTTCTGGTCATTTACATGTTAAATTTAAGGCAGTTGTGGAATGGGAAAGTCAAAAAGACCAAAACCACAAGAGAAATAATGCTAACAGTGCAAATAACAATGAGATAGAATTGAATATGGATGGTGCTGAAGAGGAACCAATCTTGAATATTTCATCCAAAGAACCCATCAATACAGAAGAAGTTAATCTTGATATGGATGAAGATATACCTGTCTCAAACAAGAAAAGAAGTTTCAATAAGCAAGAAATACCGAACACCTATTCAGAATCATCGAAGAAACGGAGAATAAACCTGTCAACCATGTTTCTAGCATTAGATAAATGCCTTCGTCGAGGAAAATTTTTAGAAGTGCTTACTATCGACGGAGATTCATCACATCCATCAGCCAACCACAAGGGACTCTGGTACAGTGCCCGAGCAGTAGCTGTGAATAAAGTTGTTGAAGATTTTATCAATACTCATGGTGCCAGGTTTCGTGGACTCAACATGGAGACGGTAGCACGCAAACCACAGACTTTTCGTATAGTACAAGAGCTTTCTACGGTGGTGGAAGTGGAGACTAGGCGTATTGCGGCAGAAACAGGCGCTGTTCCGCTTGAGTTCCAGCGTGTGGCCCCCACAACTGACTTCACAGGGCAGGTACCATTGAAGTATTGGCCAAATTCACAGACGGCATTATATTGCGAGAGATTCGGAGTTCCGCTACCACCTCTTCATGAAAGCTGATTATCCCACCAAAAAACAATAAGTTTAATTGTGTTCATAGCATCGCTTGAAGCTACGGTTTAAGATTTGCTTGGGATATATGATGTCATCCCAATATAATGGTGCCATCCATTTCTCCTCATACACCAAGAGCAAAGAACTATAGGGTAAAGTACTGAGCAAAGAAGAGCAAAGCACCAAACAAATTACCGAAGACCATAACCATTAGACTACGGGCCAGAAATGTTTCGAACCAAAAAGTTACTTGAACTTGTGATTTCTTCAATTATGTCTGAACAGCAAAGGTCAACGTGAATGTTGAATAGTAAATGGGTGGTTGTCATGGAAATATGCTAAACTCTCCTACATCCTGACCGGCAAAATACTCTCTACAAGAAGATAGCACCATCTCAGTCCGGGTATAGCGGGATGGACATGCTCAACAAATAGTCCAGTGTCCAGTAATGGCACTAAGGCCGTTATGGTATTATATGCGGGTCTGAAGGCTCAGAGCCCAGAGCCCCGAGTCAAATCGAGTAACTGGCACTTCCATTCAGTTCCAGTCTTGTGATATTTTCTAGCTCAGAGAGTCATCATGTCGTCTTAAGCCATCTCATCAGATAGATCGCTAGTTCGTTAGTTCGCTACTTCACCATTATAGACGACCAAAATGTTCTAATACCTAACCACAGGTCCAGCCTTGTAGTCAAACCTTGTCCAGCCTGGTACAGCCTTATCCAGCCTGCAACAGCCCCATTTACCGGTAATTCTCCCTGATATCTACGATGACGGTGCCTGACCAACTTCAGCCACCGCCCCATGTTACGGCCCCACCAACATCACTACACCGCACGATCTCGCCTGCATGGCCTCTCGTATCAGAAGAACAAAGAGGAATAGAGGAGGAATAGAAGAGAATTAAAGAGAGGAAAGAAGAGAGAATTAAACAGAGGATAAAGAGAATTAAAGACAAGAAAGAAGAGAGAATTAAACAGAGAATTATGAGAATTAAAGAGAGAAGTGGGAGAATCAAAGAGAGAATTAAGAGAATTAAAGAGGAAAGAAGAGAGAATTAAAGAGAGAAGAAGAAAAGTGCAAGAATCTCAAGGAAAACTCCGATTCCAAACCCAGAGGTGTTGAACTTCTGTTGATCTTGATTGGTGAGAGTTCTGTTTATTGTTGTTCTCTTTTGTTCTCTTGTTTCTGTCGCTCTCATGTTTGTAGCACGAAGCTCATCACTTTTCGCCAAACATCAGTGAAGCTCCGCAGCTAACTCCGGTTTAATTAGTTGTATCTGCCCCTCTCTAGGGTACTCTCCAGACCGCAACTGACAAGTCTCAGACTGCAGTCCAAAGTCTCAGACTGCAGTCCGCAGCCTTAGCCCGCAGCCTTAGCCCGCAGCCTTTAGCCTTAGCCCGCAATCCGCAGCCCCACTCCTACTAGGGAAGTCTCCAGCCTTACCAACTCACCACTCACCACTCACCACTACCATACCACCACTTACCGTCACCAGCGTAGAAATATCATCCCATATCATCTCTATATCTCTATATCCCCATTAATACCATTGATACCTAATTCATTCCCTCTACTTGGGTCTTCTCCGCCAGAAGCCGTAATGGCCGTCTCGTGGGGCGCTCGTCTTGTCTGGTGGTCCAGCGTGTGTGCCACAACCCTATTGTGAAGGTCCTGCACTCGTATATATCTCGCCATTCCTCCATTTTTCCGTTTCCGTTCTATTTTACTAGAGTGGAAGCGTCATATACTGAGATATCTCGTGGTAAAGCGTTCATCCAACTCTTCGTACTTAAGATTGCCTCCATTGCAGTCTTTGCCCCCCACCCCGACTTCTTTCCTTGTCACCGTTTCATTAGCCCCCACGTTTTCCCAGACTTTTGGTGGGTCTCATTATATTGGTGAGTAAGTGGTGAGTAAGTGGCTCCATAATAACAACAACGGCAAACCGCTAAACCAACATTGTCTAAATCAAACCTTCCTTTACTATTGCTAACGGCTTGTGTTTGTGTTTAAACCTTTTGCATTCTTATCCTTCTTGTTGTGGTATTCCCTGGTGGTTTATCTTTTACCGATAAACAGTATATTTCCCGCAAAACAACTACGCCTATTCCACTAAAGTTCCATTCTTTTGCCCATTTTACCCATTTCACCCAATTTGCCCCTTTAACTTCTAATAGTTTCTCCCCACAAAATGACATTTGATCACAACAACCCGTTACAGGTTTCGTTGCCCTACAATTTCCCTACACCTCAAGACTACCCCACAGAGGTATTGGCGTCGAGATTCCAAGCATGGCGTTCCATCATCAAGGATTTGGTAGATTACCTCAAGGAGTACGCTAGTGTCCAAGAGGAAATCGTCAGACAACAAATGCGCCTCCAACAGGCCGTAGGTGCTTCTGCTGGTCCCGCTTCCTCGGGTCATTCCTCCAATCATCATTCGGGCTCTTCTCGTAAGGATGAATTGAATGCCATCAACAAATTCTTTCTTCCTATTGGGAATGGTTCTATTCAAGATATTCCAACCATGTTAACCAAGTTTCATCAACAGAACGTAACAAATGCTTCCAAAACCCTTAAGGAAATCAATAATGTTATCATTCCTAAACTTGAAGAGTTACGTAAAGATTTACAAGTAAAAATTAAAGAAATTAAGAATCTTCAAAATGATTTCAAATCCAGCTTGGGTAAGGAAATAGCCGAGACAAAATCACTTTTATCTCTTTATCAACAGGCCATTGAATCATCTAACAAGCTCGATGATGGATCTTCTCAGCATCACCATGCTGATGGATCTTCCTCGGATCATGGTAAAAACGATCCTTACTTGATCAAAATTCGTTTGGATAGACAATTGAAAAAGCAACTTAATGAAGAAAATTATTTGTATCAAGCATACGCTAACTTGCAAAACGCTGGAGGAAATTTGGAATCTATCGTGGTGTTGGAAGTGCAAGCTTTCCTCTCCCAATTCTTAAGTTTATTAAATACAGAAAACTCATCTATTCCAGAATTCTTATTACCAAATCTAAACAATGGGTTTTTATCTAAAGAATCTACATTTGAATGGAACTCATTCATTTCTAGAAATTTACCTTCAAACACCATTGCTTCCACCGCCATTGGCAATAATTCTTCTGCTAACAAAACTGGTACCTTTATTGATCTTTCATTCCCAACCAGGAAGACTGCAGATTTAAATATCCCCAATTTTGCTACCACATTGAATGTTGCAGTTAGAGAAGGATATTTGGAGAGAAGATCGAAATATTTGAAGAGTTATTCTAGTGGATGGTATGTCTTGACATGCAATTATATTCATGAGTTCAAAACGGCTGACAGAAAGAAGGATCAAACACCAGCAATGTCTTTGCCACTTGATTCATGTACCGTCACTGAGCATTCAAAGGATGACGGAAAAGCTGGAGGAGTGTACAAGTTTATATTGAGTTCAAAGCTGGCTAATGGCTTAATGCATAGAACTCACAATTGGGTATTCAGAACTGATACTTATAAAAGCATGATTGATTGGTATAATGACATTAAGGCCCTCACAAGTTTAGGAACACCTGCATCCAGAGCTCGTTATCTTAATAAGACAAAGGGCCCAGAATTAGCAGCAAAAGCTTCTAAGAAGCTTTCAAGAACTTCTAGTATTTTGTCATCAGGAACTGCTAATAAATCATTAAGATCTCGTGCTACTAATGCTTCACCTTCGAAAGAACCTCAAGTTAATGGTAAGCAAAGACCATTATCTCAAGCAACTTCAATCATGAATGCTAATAGACTTTCTTCTACTTTTTCACAAAAGAATAACCAGTCCCCTCGATTGGCCAATATGATAAATAGTGATGGTACCATCATTACTCCGGTGGAAACTTACAATGATGAACCTAAATCTCCTCACCAATCTAAAAATGATGCTAATGAGTCACATCATGAAGATAATACTCAACATTCTATTCATTATAGAACACCTCAACAACAATCGGTGCCGTATGGAAATCAGCAATATATTGCACCTCAGCAAAATTATCCAATTTACTTAGCTCCACAACCAGGTCAAGGTCAACCACAGCAGTTTTATGATCCGGTTCAGCAGCAGTATTTCACCTTGACTCCGGCCATGCCAAGTCAACAGGGTCATCCACAACCTCAGTACTTCCCAACCTCTCCACAACCAAACACTCAAGGGCAACAATTCGTTGCAGTTCCACAACCACCAGTACAAGCACCTGGTTCACCCACTTTAAGTGCTCAACCATTTGCTATCAATACTGCCAATTATTTCCCTCAGTACGCTACTAATGGAGCACCTTCTCAATTCAAGGAATCACTTCCATATCCAGCCAATCTTCAGCCAGTGATATCTTCTACAGAAAAGTTATCACTTAACGGAGATCATTTGAATCATTTAGATCATTTGGAGGGAACTTCAAGGGACGAAAATGAAGTTAATGAGGATGACATTCCAGATGAGGTTTCCACCTTACAAAGCAATGGTGATATCGATTTAACTATGACCATCACCAATGAACTGAAAGAGGATTAAACTTGTGCTTGTTGGGAAAACTCAAGAATTTGTACATTAGAGTAATTTAACTAAAAGCAATTGCATTTACACCAATCTAAGTAAATTAAATGTAGAAGTAATTAACCATACATATTACCTGAAGTAGACTTTAATGGAGTTGAAGTTTGGTAGAACTCCATGATATACATGGGTCAAGAATGCAAAACTATCATACTCAAACCTGGTGGATATATGTATTTATGAAAGTGACGATAATTAATAAAATAGTTAAGACTTATTAGAACGAGTCTAAAGTGTATAACCAATGTAGATAATAAATAGTTTAGATTAAAGGAAATATAAATAGAAAGGTTAGTTGTAAGTTCTTTATCAATATATATATATATACTATGAGGTGGGTATATAAATTGTAATTGCATTTACCGATTCTATCAATATTTTCCCCATAAGTTTTAGACTGTAAATATTTTCTTATCTCTATATACATCTCTTCAATAAAGATACTAAAAGTGTTTAGAGAACGAAATCATTTCAATTATTGTTGGCCCTTTGTTAAGTAATATTAACCATACTGCTAATATTGAGTATATTGATCTAACTATGATCAAGCACTAATAAGATGACATTTGATTCCAGGCACCCAAGATGAAGTATTTTCATTTTTGGTTACTTTATTTAGACGAACATTTCATCTAGTTGGTTATGCTTAACAATAACTTGATAATTTACTTTAATTCTACGAGTTGATTAATCGACGTGTATGTAGTATGAATAAAATACAAGACTCTTAAACGACAACACCAGAGTTGGAGGCAATACGTGGCCACAAGTCAGCACATTCCTTAGCCACTGGACCGGTGATAGCAGAACCCTTCATTTCACCCTTTGGATTAACAATGACACCGGCATTGTCTTCGAAGTACAAGTAGACACCGTCCTTTCTTCTCCATGGTCTGGATTGTCTGATAACGATGGCTGGCATGACCTTCTTTCTTAATTCAGGCTTACCCTTCTTGACGGTAGCCATGACCATATCACCAGCAGAAGCAGCTGGCAATCTGTTCAATCTAGCACCAAAGCCCTTGACGGCTAAGATGTATAAGTTTCTAGCACCAGAGTTGTCAGCACAATTGATGACGGCACCAACTGGCAAACCTAACTATAGGGGTTAGTAAATATTCAACGAATAAGAATGGGTTCGATTGGAGGGATGAGTTCATTTGACAGGAACTTGGCCCTTCATCTAGACTTCGGATTTGGAAAGCTATTGGGCAACTGGAGTTGATCAATGTGATGGGAGACCTGAAAACCTCGACTTCTTCGAAGTGTTGGCTCAAGGCATCGCTGATGAGAATTTTCACCCACCATCAAACCATCACCAGAAACCACTAGACCACCACCAGAAGATTCAATTTGCTTAATCCATTCATTCTTTTGATTCCTTTATTATCATGGCACATACAGACATACGGAACTTGTTACCGGAAGCACCAGAACCAGACATTTTGCTATATTAGTGATGTTTCTAAAGATTAACTAGAAGAAAATTCTGTTTTATCAGAGTGAGAGGAGTGAGAGTGAGGGAGCTGAAAAATTTTCGGTGTGCATATGGGCGAACCTAGGGTGCGAGCCCTAATGATCGAAGAGTGCACGTGATACTGAGATAATATGAGACATCTATTGTCCGCGAAATGCTCATCCTAGGCATATTTACGTCTGGACTTTGGGTGCAAATTGCCATAACACTAATTAACCCGTTAACCCATGTAATACACCTAACCAAGGAATTTCCAAGGAATATTCTAGTAATGCATTTAAAGAGAGGCCAATTTGATGGTTGCCTCAGAAGTAATGACGAGTGCCCATCAGAAAGAAAGATACTGATACCAGTCATGTAGATGTCTACAATGTAATTTGTACGAGGCTACTCATTTCTAACGAATTTAAGGTTTCTTCTGCTACAACCAGGAGAAACCCTCTTCCATTTTGGAGAAACCCTCTTGTAATTGCGGGAATTTGTTCGATTATGTGTACGTTCTAGACGGTTGAGCGAGAGCATTCCACCCACCTGACTTGATGATTATCTCTGTGAAGTTTTCATACGTCACCAATAGGAGAGTCAATGAATTTATAGTGTCAATGGATTATAGTTATACATTATTAGCCAGTGGGGGCCACCAGTCTTGTGATACTGCTATGAAATACTGATGGATGCTAATTATCAAGCTGAAGTCCCACTTTTTCCATTTACGGCCACTCATCGAACATCGCAACTTATACGATCTCAGTTAGTCACATCTGAATAATTTAGAAGTCACCCCAATGGCGTTTCATCTCGATTTTCAAAGGTGTTTCAGGTCGCTAGTGAAGCTTTTCACCAAGCCACTGAAACCATAACAACCAAAATCATACCGTAATATTATGGAAAACATTTGTGAAACACCACTAGGAATTATCACTAAATCAGAAGAGAATTAATCAAAAGAGAATTAATCAAAAGAGAATTAATCAAAAGAGAATTAACCAGAAGAATTAATCACAACACAAAAGCCTGGAATCAAAAGATCATCTTCATTATCTTCTGTGACTTGGCGATCTCCATCAGTTTCTTGGTTTCCATAATTCAACCACCAACTGACAGATTACCACTTGAAACAGAATTGGTGTTGTTTTGATATTTTCTAGTGAGACCTCAATTAGCTCAAATAGATCTTTGGTGCAAAACAAAAACACTCGATCGACACATTTAAAAATATCCATTCATTCTCACAAAATTATTCACAATTGATCCGATCCACAAATTGAGGTTAACCCACAAATTGATGATAACCACAAAATTCCATCTGTTTTCATTTCATCGATCTCGATAACATGCAAAATTACTTGTTTCAGCTGATGAGTTTTATGGGTTAAATTTATTGCCACTTTGAGTAGCAAAACTCACGATCACTCAATTGAGTCTCAATTGAGGTCTCACTTCAAATCTAACTTATCTCACCACCTTTAAGGCTAAAGTAAAAGTAAACATCACTGGGGTAAAAAATATTAGCTAAGCTATTAGTGGAACAGGCACAATAGCACAACAGCACAATAGCCAATAACTAAGTATCAACACTAAACATAAAAACAAACATCCAAGAGTCGTGGGAGCTAAAGAACCGATAAGCCCCCATGGGATTGTTTATGATTCCAGCACCCTTGATTGAAGCAGGTGGGATGATATGGACTAATTCCAGAATTGAGATTGTCCATACAAACTGCGATCTCACCAAATTAGTTGACAAATACGGAAATTGGACAGTCCCAATTACATCCAGTGCAAAGAATACCATCCTAAAAGTCAAAGTACAAGCCAAGGTGTCAATTTTACCAATACTAAAGAGTCAAAGAGTCAAAGAGCTAAAGAGAAAGAGCGAAAGAGAAAGAGCCAAAGAGGCAAAGCCAATGATTCAGTAAATTAAAGAAACCTGGAGAATTACTAAGGAATTAATATCCATGTAGGATGTAGTGGGGGTAATTGGGGAGGAAATGGCAATGGATGGTACCGTTACTTTTCATGGTTTGTGTACGATTCTGCTTCTAAGTTACACAAGTTTGAGTGCCTCGGAATGTGGAGATACACTGGTACTTTTATGGTAAGTGCACTATGATTACACTTGTATAGTACCGAGGCTGCGCCTGATTCTAACATTACTGCACAATAGCTCTACTGCAGCGAACGTTTTCCTAATAAGCAGGGTTTAGTTTACTTTTTCAATTGTTGTTATGAGCACCGTGATACACTGACACCTGATTCGTCATCGATCTGATCTACGCCTGTGGTTGGGATCACGGGATAGCCAAAACAAATGGTTTGAGTTCCGAACCGGAGTCTCTTACTGGCCTGATTCCGTCTAGGACCATCCAAGGTTCAGGACTCTATCAAATGAGCTTATTAGCCCTCTCCTGGTCTCCTTACCGTACCTGGCGCTTTGCGTTTTGGGTGTCCGGTCGCGGCACTCAGACCATGTCCGCACCGGGACCATGTCCGCGCCGGGCTTAGCGCTGCAAATCAAAGGTAAATAAACCTTCATATAAGGTGAAAAATCGCCAAACCATAAAGTGTAAAATCCAAAGCTACCGTCACTAATAATAACTACGAAGGTCGGTTTAAACGGACTTTAATGCATTAAGCAAGCTAGTAAAACACTGTAGAAGAAAATATGGACAAGCGTAACGGATCATGGTAAGAATTAGGGGCCGATCAATTGTTCACCACCTTTAAGGAACCGGGCTGGCGGGCAATCATATCAGGCAAGGAACCGTTACTTAATCTCTGGCGTCCAAACTCGGGTGAAGGGGGTCTGTCGTTGAGACCACCGTTGGAGTTGGAGTCAAAGAAAACAAAGTCCCTATCTGGATTGCTTGAAGTTAATGAATCCCCATGGGAATTAGTGTAGCCATGGCCAAGTCCAGCTGAATTTGATCTGCTGTGTCCGTTCTGTGAATTGTTGTTGGAATCGCTGCTATTGCCGTTGTTCAGTTGTTGAGTATATGCCAACTGCAGGTATGAATGAGGTTGTTGATTCATGCTAGATGAACGTTGATGCTGAGATTGCTGGGAGGTGTCAAAGTTATTGTAGCCTCCTGCAATCAAGAATGGGTTGGGATCGAGTGAAGCATCCGCTGGTGGGGGTTTTTCACTGATGGGGCCCGAGAGAGTGAATTCATCGTCGAAATCGTCATCATCCTTCTTATATCTGCGGATAAGGAAGAAGGCTAATGCTGCCAAAAGGGCCACACCGGCCACTGCTCCAACAACAGCACCAGCAATGCCTCCTCCAGAAATTGCTTTGTTATGATGTGTTGGGGTGGAAGATGCAGAGGGTGATGCTGTGGCAGAGGACTCATCGTTGTTTGCTGTAGCTGAAGGGGTGATTGTTTTGTAAACGATGGATTGGGCACCACGAGAGGGCAGCGCCGTGGTGATGATGACCGACACTGATGGAGAAACCAGGGCCGATTGAGAGGAGGAGGATGATGAAGATGATTCCAGCGAGGATTCCGAAGATGTCGAAGATTCGGAGCTGCTGCTCAGGCTGGAGGTGGTGGTTCTTGATGTAGAGCTGCTACTGGAGCTGGATGTTCTGGTGGTAGATGTACTGGACGAAGAACTGGAGCTGGATCCACTAACATCACTGTTAAGATAAATCAAGTAGTAATCCGAACCTCCACATTTCTCGAATGGATATCCCTGACATGGAGTGTCACAGTTGGAACCTGAATCAGCTTGCAGACTGGAACTGGGAACAACATCACCACAATAACAATCTTTTCCATTAATTAACGCCGCCACTTTTTTGTCAGAGCACTGCTGCTGACAATGACCACTACTTTGGAACTTGAAGGTGTCAGAGTACGACACTGATAATGAAGATTTGGGGAAACATCCGCCCAGAGACCAAGAGGCGTGGGCTAATGGGATCATCCACCATAATATGAGCAAGCCCACGAGGGACCGGAAAGGCACTGAGGGCACTAGAGACATGGGGAAAAAACGAAGGACGGGCAATCAGAGCCAACCAATACGTCTGGCGGTCTTATAAGGCTTGAATGCGGGCAGTTTTGCCAGAAATACGGCTTTTAATGATGAAGGTAGTTAAGGGAAAGTTGATAGCAATTTCTGGCACCTTCGCAGTTTATATACCTGCTAAAAATATTTAGTAAACAATCAAAGCCTCGCCGGAAGATATGGAGATGGGTCGTGCACGCACAAGGGAGCATGAATGCATCGAGGTGTGGGATTATTCCCTGTTCCCCCAACTCAAAATATTATTAGATTTATTTGAGTGCTATGAGCTACAATCGGACTAATCATTAAGAGTATAACTTTTGAATTATCAGAAGGTAAGGGAGCTGTCTCTATAGATGGAAGCTTAGGAGAAGTTGGGTAAGTTTCCAGGTCGATTCAGGTGGGTATGCAGGCTGCAAGCTGCGCATAAAGGTTGGTGCATACGCTACTACTGCTTAGTGAGGACTGCTTAGTGAGGGAGCATATGATGGGAGGTAGTTTGCGGAAACTACAGTACCGAATCAGTTCTTCGCTAAGGTGGGCGCATGAACTACTTGGGTACGCCATGTTCTGGGATGGAAAGGTTGATGATATTCTAGGAAGGGTTTAAACCCAAGTAGGAGAGAAATCCTGGCGGTTCCGTGAGTGCCGCAACAAAACATCCTGAAAGAAGAGGGTTTAATCCCTCCTGGGGTACATTACTATTTTCCCGGCTATATGCAGGATTTCCACATATAGGACACTAATATACAAGCCAAAACCTCTTAACTACAAAGGGTTCCAGAACCTTACTGGATCGGGTTTGAGAAATGCCCACATTTAGCAATAGTATTAGCAATAGTATTAGCACTGAATTTCTTCACTGCCAATTAGTTTGAACTCACCATTTTGTCGTTACTACTGAGTAGGCCGTGCTGGCCAAACCTTCTCTGGCGTCCTGTAACTTCCTGTGCGTGTAAGTGACGTTTCTTGGGTTTGGCGCCTAAATGTGTACAACACAAAACTTCCAGTGTTTCAGTACACGAGAATATTTTCATGCGCATGAAGCTGTTGCCGATCAGGTACCGATGGCTCAAACATGAGAGGAACGGCTTTGCTGGAGGTTTTGCTAGAGGAACCCCAACATCTATTGTTGCTGGACGTGAGCGCAGGGCTTACAAGACTAGCTGGTTCGAAGGGATACTCCACTTGACTTGTTGGCTCATGACCTGCAACCATAGCACCTTGACTATATGACTATATTTAAATTCGTGCATATAGAGTGATTTAAGTACCATGTACGTTTTCAACTCAGTTAGTGTGTACGATTTCATCTCAGTTGGTATGTACAAGATTCCGGAGTTAAGAGCTTGATTTCCAGATCCCCCACCCCCATACACTGCCACCGCGATGGCTCTACCCTAGCCTTAATAATTACAATAAGCTCATACAGGTGGGTGCCCTGGTGGTCTGACCCTGACCCCACCAGTGACCCTAGCTTGACACGTGATGGTTTCATCTGTTGCAGCCGTCATTCCTGCAATCGATGCGTCCTGAAAACTTCTTCATGCAAGGACGTGTCATGGTTCTCCACCTAAGAGTCCATAACCTTCATAACCTTGGATCAGGATCCAGTCATGTAGAGCGAACGATTATGCCGAGGCAGTAGAGCAGTACATCCACGAAATCGGGTGAATTTTCACATTTAAGAGAAACTTATACCCAAATTGAGTAATTTGGCATTGAGTAATTTGTCATGAAGTCACAAAGTCGAGTCAAACCTGTTGATTAGTTTGTAGCAGTTAAGGGAATGAAGAAAATGTCACGAGTCATGACCTGGAGTCTCAATGATCACAGTGTCAGTACCATGTTTCTTTGGTGGGAGAGAGAATTGTAGTGAAATGAACTCGATTTACTCTAGAAAATTGACACAAAATCTAATTCCATGGCCCGATCTGGGCCCGATCTGGGCCCTGCTTCCACGATTTCAATTTTAACTTCAGTCTAAAGTCTGCAATCGGGGTTGAAATGTCCATATAAGGATGGTTTCGGGTTAAAAGCGTAATTTAATGGAAGTCACTGAAAAGTTCCAGTCTAGTTCTAATTTTGGTTCAAAATTTGGTTCTAATTCTAGTTCCAGCTCCAACCCCAGTACCAGTACCAGTCAACCTTCGTCACTAGCATCATCTGAGTCTATTTCATCACTCACGGACCCACAAAGAATTAATTGATATCCATAGCAATATTGGAGCCAGTTGATGAAGAGAAATTATAGTGTAAATTTCTGGTATCAAGGAAATTGGAATAGTTTACATGATTAATTGGTGACCCAGAAAATCCCGTAAGAACAGCTCAGAATTTATTGGAAAACGCTACATAAACCACAGAGAGGTATTAAGATTTAATTAATTATAATTCACCAGATTTTGCTAGAATCCATTTTTTTGCTAGAATCCATTCTTTTAAAATCATACAACTGGACTGTGCTCCAAACTCGTCATGAATAACTAATAAAATAAACTATATCAACAATTAGATTTGCTAGGATTCATTTTACCATCTTAAAGGAAACAAGATACCTTTCATTATGATTTAAAATCAAGGTGAAAAATGAGATTGGAGATTGAGTTTTGATATGAAGATCTTTGATCAATCAATTGACCAATAGCGGATTAAATAAAGAGTAAAGACTAAAAAATTAGGAAGCGTTCCCAGAATATTCCCAGGATATTCACCAGGATATTCACCAATAATCTTGAGACTGTGAAATATGACTGGATACCTTCTTTTCCACAGAAAGTGAGTATATGAATTAAAACCCATCCCAATTAAACTGCCATGAGGTTTCATGAGGCTGAACAAAGTAATTGAAACCAATTCAAAACCTTTGTTGTTTAGAAATGCCAAACACCAAGTCAAACTCCAAAAGAATCCTCTTCAAATCTTCAAATTTTCAAATTTTCTTCAAATCCTCAAAATCCTTCCTATCTCAGTATGTTGTTCTTTGACTATAATATTAAAACAAACTCATACACTTTTAATTCTTCCGAGTGAAAAAGAACTGGCAATTTTCATTGAAATCTTCTAGGATGTTTGATAATATTTTCGTCCAAATCAATGAGTTCTTCTAAGAGGTTCAATCATTAAATTATGACTCTTGGCTCAACTCATGAAATAAAGAAAATTCCGTCAGATCTATTTCTATTTGTTGAGGTTATTAACTATCGTTGCTGAAATAATTACGAATTTAGTTATTCTTGGCTTCATATCATTACAGTTACTCCTTAAATAATTGTGTAAGTACTTCTTATCTTATAAAACTAGCTGTACCAATTTACATATCCTATAATAATCGATACCTTACAATAATAGATACCTTATAACTTATATATAATAATAGATACCTTATAACTTATATACCTTACAATTAATATACCTGATGATATACTAAAAAGTATGATCTCAGATCGGCCAATACTCTAAAAATAACCTAGAGATATATCCTTATTTACTTTCTGTTTGTATTCGTGTATTTGTCTATATTTTTTTTCTATTTGTCTCCACTTTAATTATTATCGAAGTACTAACATCTATCCCCATAGTATTATTAAATATAGTCAGATCATTATGTGAATCGATTAAACAAATTGAAAACTAATCCACTAATAAAGCAGTGCAAGTTCCACTTCTAAGCTCGATGTCCCCTCAAATTGACATTTCTAACTATTATATAACGTATTGAATCATTAATAGGGCTACTAATAAAATGGCATCACCTAATAGGGCCATATCCGGGTAACCCCTCGATTCTACAAAAGTTTTACTACAAGAACCCGCTCATCTGCTGAATTAA
Source organism: Suhomyces chickasaworum (assembly GCA_030568495.1). NCBI lineage: Eukaryota > Fungi > Ascomycota > Pichiomycetes > Serinales > Debaryomycetaceae > Suhomyces > Suhomyces chickasaworum. Next base: position 120,521 of record JAJMGF010000027.1, on the reverse strand, counting down.
AACTTTAAGAACTTGATCACTCATAGTCTGGAGAAGAGATTCTTTTCATTGAATTACCAGAGCGTTCTTGTTCCAGAACACTTCGCCCTTTTCGCTAACCACGATCCTTTCTATAGATCGTCGTTTGATAGTAGTTGGGCATACATTTGTAGAATACTGGCCATGGACTTGTACCACCAAAGGACTCCAAGTCTTCCCTAAATCTCTTCCCTAAAGCTCTTCCCTAAAAGCTCTTCCCTAAAAGCTCTTCCCTAAAAGCTCTTCCCTTGAAGCCCTTTATCCTAAACTACTCTTCAAGTAAACTAGATACTCTCAAAGTACCCTAAGACTGGAGAACTAGGAAATCTAAAGAGAACTTAGGAGACTTAAGAGATCTAAGGACAAGGACATCTAAGGAACTTAACAGATCTAACGAGACCTAAAAGAAATCTTAGGATGGAATGAGACCTAGACAGTGTCAGACAGATAGACACCATGTTGATAGAGTTCTAGGCCGTAGTATCCCACGGTAGTAGGGACCCACGTTAGTATGGACCCACGGTAGTAGGCTACATTGTTTGCTCCAGTTTGCTCTAGTTGGCTCCAGTTGGCTCCGTTGGCTCCTTTTTGGATTCTGGTGGTGACTCCAGTAGACTTGAGACTCCATTTGGATGGTAACTCCTCTCACGGTGGATTCTCCTTAATTACCGATGTTCTTGGGTGTAATTGATGGACTGTTGTGGTAGAACATTGTGGTGTAGATTTCGACTCTCACTGACCTCACTGGCCTCACTGGCCTCAATGGCCTCAATGGCTTCGCAACCTTCTCGCGAAGTATCAGGAGAATTTCGCAGTAGTGACTTTAACGTGTCATTGATATTCTCATTAGCTTTAGGCTTCTCAACATGGAATCAACATCACACGCCATCCAGCAACATTCAGACGATTTAGACTCCCTCAATATTCCCTCATTGGCCAGTTTCTCCCAGAATTCTCCCCATATACTGGGGTCTCCCTACGTGAATCAAGCTAAACTTCATGCCATAAAGACAGATCTAATTCATCTTCGAAGCAGTTTGATGGCCCAGAACTCCTCCAAGCGTACCAAAAACACCCACATCGACCATGTGGACCAATTGATAGCTTCAGTGGACGAAAAACATTACGTTAATAACAAACTTATTGCCATTTATACCGCCAAGTTTGAGCAAAGTTTAAATCCCCATCTGGACACGGTGAATAAGTCTGATAATCAGGATGAATCACACTATGAAGAAGAAGACTTGGTTTCTCTCAGACAACGTCTTCTTTCAGGCGGAAAACATACTCAACATCTTGATGAATCACTCGCCAATGTGGATGGATTGAATGACTATCACGAATCCCTTCAAGATAATATTCTCAATGATTTATCAGATTTGACATCTTCACTCAAGACTTCAGCCATCAAACTTAGCACCAAGATCCTCAATGAAGATTTCCAAATCTTGAATGAAACTAATGAAAATATCATCAAGAATTCTAGTATGTTCAAATTAATCGATAAAAATTTGAATAGCTATCTTGAGAACAAGACTGGAGGTAAAATCAGCGTGTTCTTTTTACTAAAAGCTACTGCTGGTTTGATATTGGCATTTTTTTTCATGATTATCTTTGTGAAGATTATACCGAAACTTGGTTAACAAATTCACCAAACCACCAAACTACGAAACTACCAAATTACCAAACCACCAAACCACCAAACCACCAAACCACCAAACCACCAAACCACCCACAACCAAACTGCATTAATTCCCTACATTATAATATAGTGCAAACAAAACATGATATTAACGAATATAAAAACTAACCATAGTCCTATTTTGAATAAAGTTTATAAGTAATACTGATTTGTGAATTATAATAAGTATGCTAATTTTTTTTATTTTAAGCCATCAGCATATGATGGTTGATGGTTGATGTAGAAAAGAATAGTAACCGCCGGTAAATCAGTATCTAATAGGACCGGAATAAATAAATAGAAACGTTTCATTAAACATTACCAGTTCATTAAAGCTTCCAAAGTGACAAGCTACAGCGAATAAGAACCATCAATTATAGTTATTTGATGGTTTACAATTGCTGCTGAGACTGTTGCTGTTGCTGCTGTTGTTGCTGTTGATGCTGCTGCTGTTGTTGTTGTTGTTGTTGATGATGTTGTTGTTGTTGTTGTTGCGGTTGATGTTGTTGATGTTGTTGTTGTTGCTGTTGCTGCTGTTGCTGTTGCTGTTGCTGCTGTTGCTGATGATGAAGTTGAATGTTATGCTCCTCATTAACAAATTCATTGTCTGAGTATGATGGATTTGATACGTTTTCAAGACCATTCATTGAAGCTTGAGCATTCTGGTTTTGGAATTGTCTAGGTAAATTACCACATCTATCCTTACCAAAATTGATCTTTAAGGATTTGTAATCATTGAATGATTTTATACCATCAATAGCTTTGATAGCATTAGCAATGTTAACAAAATTAATGAAAGCACAATTCTTCTCTTCCAAGTAGTTGATTTGTTCAATGTCACCAAATTTCGAGAAATCTTCTCTCAACTTACGGGGATTGTAATACTCAAAGTCAACAATATTACCAATGTAAATGTTTCTTGAAGCACCATTGGAAACAGCTAATGATAAAGCATTTGACAAAGGACCAGAATGCTTACCCCATCCAACCTTAATTCTACGGTTATGAATAGTCAAACCGTGTAATTGGCACATAGCAAAGAATTGTGCAGCAGCAATTGGATCAATAAAAGTAATGAAACAAACATGTCTCTCTTTCAAAAATCTAATACTTTGTAACAAACCACCTCTAACAACATTACAAATCTCTTCAACAGATGAATCTTGATGCAAATTACCCAAGTAAACAGTTCTGTTTCCAAGATTATTAGCACCACCTGCTTGAGTAGCGATTTGAGCAGCAGCAGCAGACTGTTGAACTAATGCAGAAGAAATAAATTCCCGATCGGCAGCAGTGACGATATGTTCCATCCCTGGAGCCAATCCTAAGTATTGAGCAGCATTATGCTGCTGAGTTTTGGTAATGAATGCGCATCTATCCTTACCATAGAAGCATTTTTTATCCAAATACTTCTCCTTCAAAGGTAAGTTAGCAACGCATCTAATAGCACTCAATATGGACAAGAAATGAATAAATGCAATACCTTTTTCTGGGATGATTTTGATGCAATCAATAACTCCATAACAAGACAAATCCTCTCTCAACTCTTGTTCAGTGATACTTTCGCCGTTAACAGGGTTATTCAAATTACCCAAGTACACATTTCTAGTGGCACCGTCTCTTTGAATAGCCTCTAATACAGCAGGTAAAATTGGACTGTTTTTACCCCACCCAATTCTAATATCATGTCCTTTTATGCTCAACTTTTTTAAGATACAATCAGAATGAAATAACAAGGCTGATTGATGATCAATAAATGAAATAAAGGCACAGTTTTTAGCTGGTAAAATTTTAACACTTTCCAAAATACCCGATCTAACATAATCCAATAATTCATTTGGTTGAATGTCAGAAGGGATATTACCCAAGTATACAGTTCTTGAAGGAGCCACGGTAGAGTTGGAAGCAACATTACTTTGATTGTATACCATATCACCTTGGTGACCTTGAGGGGTAGGAGGAGCTATGTTTGAAACTTGGGACATGTTTGGGTTAACACCATTTTGTGAATATTGACCTTGGCCAGAATTCACCATGGAAGGGTTTCCTTGAGTAAGAGTATTTCCGGAATTACCGTTCATGAATACACCATCCTCATTGTAGAACTCATTTCCAGAGCTATTGGATTGGACATCACCCTGATACCCGTAGGAAGCCTCGGGTTGATATTGAGGGTACAGTTCAAAAGTGCTTTGTCTGGCATCAACGGCTTGAGGCATACCACCATCAAACACTTGTTGATCCTCAGGGTTTTGTTGATAATATTGAGGATAATAAGGTTGGGCAATATATTGCTGAGGCATACCCTGATATGGATCGTAGTAAGACATGATTGTACTGGATGGTTTTGGAAGGTCTATAAAGAAAACGCCAGGACGAAGTAAAGAAAGAAAACAACCAAAATATCAGACAACGAAATGAAAGAACCACAACCACGAACTAGTGCAAAACAAAAACGAAGGTGATCGAATAAAACGACACGGTGGACAGAGGAGAGGAAGACGAAGACGACAAGGTCACGCAAACAAAGGGATGATCAAACAAAGGAATTCAAGAATGAACTGCGAACTGGTCCTGTAAAGCTTGAGATCAAAGTGCAAACTGAACAGATAGTGCAGATGCTTTGAAATTCTACCTTGAACTGGGGAAGAAAGTTGATGGAGTATGCAAAGTAAAAGTAGACTGGTGGTGGCCGAAAAATTTTCCCTGATCTCTGCGAGAAGAGCAAGAAGTAGCGCGGTGGTGCGAGTACCGCGGACGAGGTAGGGGGAGACAGAAGGGGCGAACACCGCGGGAATAGTGGAAAGTTGGTGGTGCGATGCGGTGGTCTAGGCCGCGGTACCGTCATTGGAAAGTCCATCCTCAATAATTCATCAATAGCTACCCCGCCATAACCAATTACCAACAGACTTAAACTTCACCTAAACTTTATGGTGTATTGCAACTAATTGATACTTGGAAAGTACTTCCATTAGAATAGGAAGCGGTACCGGTACCAACGCGTGGACCAGGCTTAGCCCGATTCCCCGATTGACAATAGTGTTAGAGACGATAAATGTGCTCTATTGGCCAGGTTGGCCCGGTGATAAACTACCAAATTCGTTCCATCGCCTCCGACGCACCGCCAGGCTCACGTACTGTTCCCGGAGAGGAATTCCCACTGACACGGTGGGGGAATTGCGGTACTAAAATCACAGGTGTTCCTGAAGATCTTACCAGGCCCTGTCACCGTTTGACCAGTGAGCCGTTGAGCCGTTGAGCCGTTGGGCCCTTGACCCTGCCTGCTGCACCGATGGTCAACACAGAAAATCTTTGACGTTCCTGAACATGACGTGGATCGGCGATATTTTCCGGAATAGTCTGTTGGTCTACCACCGAGTTCCGTGGTTAATCCAGGACCTGGATTGCATATAGAGAGTTTCACATCGACTACCGATGATGGATCACAGATCACAGATCGGTATCAGAACTGGAATAGTCAGTTTCGGCCTGAGACAACGGTTGGTCTTGGGCGTTGGTCTCGGTGGTTATCGCGGGGGACATGGGCTCATCACTGGAATAGTCTGTGACATCAAGTGAGTCTTCAATTTCGGAATTGGAGCCCCCGTTCAATGACATATTAGAAGTAGACGAAGATTGAGGGTTTGTAGTTAATAAGTCCTTGTGCTGTAAAGACTTCGACAGAGTGTCGGAAAGAGGCTGATGCTTGAAGTCAGAAGTAGTTTGGGGATGGGGATGAGATGCATTTAATGACGATGTCAGAGGAATTTGGACTTCAGATTTGTTCTTATTGAACTGACTAGATTGGGAGGTTTCTTCGGAGACATTTCTTCTAGATTTGGGGCTTGGAATCAGGTCTTCTGAAGGTTCGTTGGCAAGTTGATGGATTTGACTAGTTGTGGTATTTTGGGGTTCGCAATCACCCTGATTAGGTTCGTCAAGTTCTTCCTCCTCTTCCTCATCTTCCTCCTCTCTCTCTTCTTTCTCTTCTTTCACTAGTTTCACTCCTTTCTCTTCTCCTTCTTCTTCTTCCTCCTCCTTCTCCTCCTTTCTTTGTGACACTTCCCAATCTTCATCATCGTCTTCTTCTTCTTCTTCGTCCTTGTCTTCACTGTCATTGGTATCTCTTAATTCGGGAGATGCAGATAGATTTTCCAATTCGTCATTCTCTTCTTGTTTATTGAATGGCTCAGTACTACTGGACTCCAATTCAACGTCCTTCTCCTTCTTTATTCTCTTTCTAGAACCATTTGGGCCATTTCGTTTCTTCTCTGTCTTTACCCTCTTTGGCTTCCTGATATACTTTTCATCCAACTCGTTGGCGATGTCCTCGGTCTTGATGGAATTGAATCCCAGAACCATGTAACTTTGATTAAGTCGTTCAAGCTCCTGGTTGGAACCATTTGCTTTCGATTCCAAGCTCCAAATCTTTTTCTTTTTCGAATCAAGAACCTGATAAAACTTTTGTTCAAGATCTTCCACTATAACTCGATGACTCCTTGCTGCAGTTTCGTAGTTAGACTTTATGGAGAAATTCTCTTCCTCAAGCACCCGGATTCGAGTCCTCAACAAAGCCAACTCTTCGATTATGGTGTTACGGCTGTGGTAGATGACATCAAGCCAATTAAACAAGTTGGCTTGGTCGCGATCCAACTCCGCAGCCATAAGCTTCACTGAAGCCACAGTCACGGGGATTTTATCAGAGGTCTTGATGGAAACAATGATTTCTCCTTCATTAGGATCATCCTCCGTAGCCAAGAGCTCTTTGGTGTCTTCATCGTATTGACTTCTATGGGCGCTTAATCTCGCTCCCAATTGATATGTGTTGGCGACATTCACATCTCTGTCATCATCATCGATGGGAAAGAGGCTGGAGACCACATTAAGGTGTTCTTCCAGGGGTATTAGCTCATTACGGAACATCTGGGGCATGGACAAGCTGGTTATTTCGCCTTGAAAGCTTCCATCGGGGTAAACAGCGGAAATTGCTATGTTAATAAACCCCGGTACATCGGAGGGTTGATGGGATCGACAGGTATATAAGTAGATCGTAGTGGTCTTGATGATGTCATAGGTATCTTTGTCCTCGATGATTAGGGGAATTGAGGAGATGGAGCCTTCCAATTGAGGTATGGGCTGGGACATCGATGGTCGGGAGATGATAATTAGATAGTGAGATGTGAGACGTGAGATAAGGTGGGGGATTTACTGCGAAACAAAAACAAAAGTGGGGGAAGGCTGCGAAAGTAATACCCATACTACAATACTCTAGAAAACGAAAGACATTAACAGTGGAAATGGCATGAGCTCAATTCATATCTCATAGTTGAAAAGAGACTTATTTAGGTATCTTCAAATTTGGAAATTTTTCATAATATTCATAATATTGATAATCTTCATTTCGTCGTTAAACTGGTTTCCCCAGAGACCAATTGATGAGATTCGTATAAAACCATTAACAATAATACACAATACTTTTTTATTAAATAGAAGACTGAAATTTAATGATATTTGGAATTCCATCCACATTGAAACAAATCTTGCTACTAACCTTATGTTCAATTCAAAGAATTACATTAATAAGTTAATTACACTTCATAACTTGATAATTACACCTAATAAATTGATAATTACACCTAATAAATTGATAATTACACTTAATAAATTGATAATTACACCTAATAAATTGATAATCATACTTAATAAATTGATAATTATACTTAATAACTTGATAATTGTACCCTTAAATAAACACTACTGTGAATGATTAATTACAATAATTGTTCTTCTCAATGAAATTTATTAAAATCATATATTGTTTAATCCATCAGTGATTAATTTTCACATTACCAATTGATCTCTACCACCAAATCTACCTGATGTATTCTTGATATATTCGAACCAATTACAATCATTATAGTGCTGGATTAATTAATTAAAATGAATCCCTTTCAATTCAAATAGTTACGAACAATTACCAAGCAAGCTATCTTTAACTTAATTATATTATGGAGGATTTATATTTAAATGAGTATTGGGACGATCATATAATATTTCTTAATTGATTTAGAAGAAAGGACACCATCCAAAATATATCAAGGCCAAATTCTCATCACTTGTGGCCTCTTGGATTAATTCTCGAACCACCGCTTCATTACTCAATCCATTGGCTATCAATTTATCTTCTACCGTAGCCACAGCTCTACCAGCTTCAGAACCATCTTCAAGTGGCTGGACTCCCCAATCGGTTCCATTATCCTGTAATTTCTTCTTTCTGATGGGTGAAAGTGCCCAAGAATAAAGAGGATCCCAACGAAGAACATCCAAAATCGATACTATATGATCTTTATTGGATCTCAACACTTTAAATGTCAATTCACATGATCTTTTAAACGAGCCTTCCACTCCAGTGACTCCAAGTCCATCCACTAAATCTCGGGTTAATCTAAATGCCACCGTTTCTGGAATGGGTAATTTTTTTCCTTGATCAAATGCTACTCCAAGATCAATATGAATTGGTTCTCCAGAACTCTTGTCTAATAAAATGTTATTGCAATGACGATCTCCCAATCCAAGCATGTATCCCACTATGGAAGTGGTAGCCAATCCATGAGTGTATGAAATTCTACTCTTAAACCAATCGTCGGGATTGACAAAGGTCTCTTGGAAAAATCGACTCATAACTGGATGGATTTCTTGGATAATCTCTCTGAATACTTTGATCCGTTCAGTTCTTTCACCAGATTGACAATGCTTCATCTTTTCTCGTGCTCGGCTTAATTCAATGTTATCAGTTAAAGCATGTAAAGGCTTAACAATATCAATTAATGCGGTGGAATTGGGTACAAATTCAATAACTCCTGCTTGGGGCCCAATAGGAACTGCCTTATATGTTCTGATAGTTAATTTCCGTTTTCTTGTATCTCGTTCCTTTTGAAATATATAATTCACTTTATCAAAAACTTGTTCCATAATGGAATCTTGACGTAAGTCATCAGTACCAAACTTCAATAGCATTTTATGACTGGTTCCATCCGATAAATTGAAGGTTATGATTTTGGGTAAACTGAGCCCAGAAGTGGCAATAGATACTTTGGAATCAATTGAAATAAATCGTGGAACATTCTTATATTGCATTGTTTTATCAATTGGAATTGATTTGGTTGGAGGAGGAATTTTGGGCAAAGTTTGACTATCCATCCAAAAGTTTCCCAATGGAATTCTTTCAAGATTTATACATTTTGTCTTTGGAGGTTTAAATTCTGCTAATTTGATACTCTCATCACAGAAACTTTCTAATTTTAACATCTCATGGTGTAAATGTTGTGATTCCAGTGAAATTTCATTCCATAAAGTTTTTGCTGCCATATATTTTGATACCATTGATGGATCAGTTTTCTCATTTGAGTAAGCTTCATGCTTTTTTAATGAGAAAAGTTGGTATAACGTGTGATATGGATGATCTGAACAAAGTCTAATAAGAATCAATTGTAAGAGATTTTGAAAAGAATTGACTTCACATGTTAATCTTGAAATTAATTGTGCACACCAACTTACCAATTTAAATGAAGGTACTTTCAAAATATATGATTTTACCATTAGATTGAGCTCTTCCCGATTAGTATTTTCAAGCCATAAGGAAAAGAATTTATCAAGACTTTCATCACTTCCTCCAACATAAACACTTTTAAGATAAAATTCAACCCCTTTTGCTGAAAATCGTTTCTTATTTTTCACCACCAATTCAAGATCTTTAGTCTCCTGTTGAAGCTGTCGTTTGAGCTTGACATAAAATCGTTGAACAGTTTTCTTCTCATCAGCAGGAACTGATGTTTTTCCATAATGCAACTTCAACTCTTCAATTTCTTGCTTTTTCACTGCCACTCTTCTCTCTAATTTGCTGACTTCCTCATTAAGTGCTCTTGATTTATATTGTGATTCACAGAAATGGGCCAAAGCTTGGAAAACCCGTGGTTCTACCTTGTTTGTAGTAGTAACAATGTTTGAAAGTGGCATAACGTAATCATCCATAATATCGGATGGAAGTGCTTGTCTTGATTCCGAAGTCCATTCCACTAAGTGAGCTTTGATCATTTCTTTGGAAACTCTCAATTGTTTAATTGGAAGAGAAATATCTCCAGTTTTTATGATATCTTGAAGAGTTAAAACAGGAATTTTCGATTGTCCATGAGTCCAAAGTGTCGAAGCAACCTGATAATTTGATAATCGTTTGACTTGATCAAGATAGGAGTTATCAGAGGTAAAACTTTGTTTAGCGATGCCATCCATTAAAGTGGAATATTTAATCATCTTTTGTACTTCCTTATTTGTTCTAGCCAACTCTGAAAGTCTTGATATTTCATTTATTGTGGCTAACCACTGCCAATTCCAACTAAGACCTTCTCCTCCTAAATTTGGTGACTGTGACATGAATTGAAATGTTACTCTTCTTGCATTTAAAATGTTCTCAGAATGTACCAATTCTGACAAGTTAAACCATTCAGTCTTGGAATTAAAATTTTCAATTAGCTTCAATTTCAAATCATCTGTGGATTGATTTTTAAATCCAAGTAATCCCAATGGATTTTCATTAGTTTGTTCAGAATTTAATTCACCCCCATCCAAACATCCCAATGCATCCATCACACTTGTTATTACTGCAATCAGCTTTACCCAATTAGTAAAAGAATTAAGGTAATTTGAACCCTTGATGAAATTATTTTTATTATGTAGAATTTCAAGTAATGATTTTTGACATTTTTCAATACCTCTAGTGGGATTCTCATGAATCAGTTTCAATGTGGAATAAATAATTTCATTCTCGTTCTTTGGGGTTCCAGGGTTTGGCAATTCCCAACAATTTAATTTCCATGCCCATTCATAATTTGGTGACCCTTGCTGGTCAAGAAGCTTAGATACTCCCATATGACCATTGGCTAACATCGAGTTTAAAACAGGGTCCGTTGAATTTTTTGAGTCACCCATACTTAATGATAATTTCATGTCATAAGTAGCACTATTGTAACTTAAGAGATCAGAAGTATCATTACTAATCATCTGGAAGGCATAATCCAATGACGTTACCACTGGTAATCCATGGATTAAGTCATCATCATCAATAGATTGATAAATACTTTTCAAATCAGTTGAATAATCCAGAAGACATTTCTTAGATCCAATGGAGATAAAGAAATCTTCAAATAGCATTAATGAAGTATTGAACAATTGAACTTTTTTTGCTAATTTATAGCAATGATTAATATCAATACTATTGTATAAGGTTTGAAACGTAATAATTCCTTTTTTAGCACAAATTCTAATATGAATCAATATCGTAATGAATAGTTTGCTAAGGTCTGATGTCATTTTCTTAGTGGTTAAAGTATTCATAATTTTACTAATTAAACTCCATCCTTTTTGGTGGGAATGAATATAGTAACAAACAAGAAATGGCAATTCTTTTGAAGAGAATCCATCAATCTTATGAGCTGCCATTATTAACAATTTAGGAAATTGGGTATTTTGAGGTAAAGTATGCAAAATTGCCACAAAAAATTGCCTGGAAAACTCTTCAACATCATGAGGAATATGATTCTTTAAATTTTCCAAGAAGTCTGTGATTGATGTTGAAGGGGGAACAATAAATTTATTTGAGATAAAACAACAATTAAAATCAATTGGGATAATATAATCTGAGAAAACCAGAATTAGTTCATGATTAAATTTTAAAGTTCCCAGCCTAGATTCTTCCACTAAAACCATTAAACAGCCAAAGATTGATTCAACAGAATTTCGAACAATGGCACTTTTATCATTAGAATAATGACATAACGATAAAATCAATCGATCCAAACTTTTGATGTCTTCAATTAGTTTAATTCCATCAAGATCTTCAAATTCATCAAAGTCAGAAATATCTGAACTTCCTTCAACAAACCCTCCATTCAAATAGTAATTACCTAGATAACTGGCACACCATAAATTGAACTCTTTCGATTGGTTTTCATAATTTGATTTCGAAGCTTTCACTAATATTCTTACCACTTCAGAGTTATTTTCCAATATAGTATTATTGTTTTCGTAAGGAAATATTGAAGAAATTAGGGTTAAAACATCTGATAAATCTTGATTAAAACAACAATTATCCAATTCACTTTTATCACATAAAAACCCTTCAATTACCCATGGTGATAGATGAGTAGGTTTACCTTCCAAAATCTCCAAAGTTGTTTCCAATATGAAGTAAACTTTTCTTGTACTATCCAAATTTGATAAATACCTTCTGATATTATGAAGTAAATCAGTGGAAATTAATGAACGAGGAAATTTTAAAAGGGCAGAAAGTAAATGTATCACAATAGGTAAAGTATTTTCCTTATGTGAAGTAAGATTTGCAATTCTCAAATATCCAAAAATTACATTCAATTCATCTGTAAGAACTTCGTTTGAAAAAATTGACTTTGGAGTACCGGAAAAGTTCTGAATTATAACGAAACAAAGAAAACGAATTATGATATGAATGATTCTAAAATTAGCAAGTACTCCACTCTCAACAAACAACAACATGAATTTTAAACATCGTAAATTGTGAATAGATGAATCAATTGATTTTGATTCGGTTACTCTCACAAATAGTTTACTCACAAAGAAATATACTGTAGAAATATTCCAAAAGAATTCTCCATGATACTTCTCAACCAATTTCTTAATTAAATCCAAGCTAGAATGTAATGAGATGGTAGTTCTATCTCTAGGAGAAAATCTTTGCGAGGTTGATCCAAATAAATATGAACTTGACTCCAGATTAAATAAATTCTTTATATTGGAGTCATTTGTCATATCAGTATGAACTAATATTTCCAAAATAGTTAGCGGAAGTTTTGATATCAATTCATTTTTATATCTCACGTTAAACTCAGTTAAGATTCCAAATATATCATTTCTAATTCCTTCTTTGGAATATGCTAATGCAATAGTTAATGGTAAGCTCATACTAATTATTTGATCTTTGTTAAGTTCATAACCAGTTGAGGCAGATACTTCTTCAATATATTTAGAAGCATTAGTTGAAGAAGAAGAACCTTTTGAAGATAAGGCAATTGCCACAATTTCTTGCATAACACTGTGGATATATTGAGTTCTATTTGTGAAGCCAAAGTCTTCATATGGAAAATTCAAAAGATCATCCTTCTTCCACCAATATCTCAATAATTCTAGTTTATATTCCATGAATAGCTCCTGAGTTCCATTAAGTCCACACGAGTTAGCTAATATTTTAAGACTGCTTCTTAAGTAGGTTTTGAAGTTGATATTGCTGCTTAGACCCAATTGCATTTGTAAAACTTTAGCGAATAAGAAAGGAGATTTGGAACAAATTTGAGTGAAAAACAACGTATGAGTTGCTGAATGTTCTTTAGAATCTTCTGGTCTAAAAAATGTATCAATCATTGCATTATAAAGGATCGTTTGTTGGGATTTAGCCACCTTTTCAAAATGATTAGCGATTGAATCAGAAAGTTTGATTTTCAACAGATTTGATGTTAAAACAAATAGTTCTAAAAACACAGAAAGAAGTTTCATATTACTTATCACGTTGCCGTTATTTTCATCCATAAATTTAAGCAAGAAACTTAGAAAATCTCCTAAAGATTCCATTGATAATATTAATTTTTTCTCTCCACATCCAATAAGCCAAGTAACCATATCGTAAGCATCTTTAGTGAAATTCTCATCATCACCTTCAATAATTAATTTTATCAGAAGAGATAAAATTCTAGACACTGTAGAAATAGCTAATTCATTTCTTTCTAATTCATGAGTGGTAAGAATTTTTTCACCCAATAATCGTATAAGAGTACCCAAATGTTGAATCAACATGGCGAGATTCATTTGTTGGTGTTCGATATAGTTAACAATATATGCAACACCAACCAAAAATTCATCACGGTCTAATTGTTCAAGGTATGAAATAATTGCCGAATGTGAAGTTGAAAATTGTAAGATTTTGCAATTATTAACTTCGATAAACATTGAAATGCAATTCTTTGATATTGAATTAGAAGTTTTAAACGATTCAATGTTCAAATTTCGACTAGGAGATAATTTTGTATTAAATTTATCTTTTTCATTAGCGATTTTGATTTGACTAAATTCTGAATCAAACTCTTCAAATTGACTTGAAATCAGATTACTCTGATCAATGATCATTGGATCAAACGGTGATTCAGATTTGAGTCTTTTTGGTTGTATTATAAAAATATCAGCATCTATCGATAAGGAATTCAAAATCATCGGTATATCATCTGATTTAATTTGTAGAATACAGTCCAATTTTTCAATATCTGAATATCCATCGAAAATATCAAACATATCTGAAATTTTCACTGAAAGCTTCTTACAATATGAAGAATATGAAGGTGAATTCTCCAACACAAATATGATCTTTTGAAGAACAAAACACCAGCCAAGGTTTTCGAAGGGAGTTGAATATTCTTTGCACATAGAATATATGGTATTCAATAATTCGTTCATATCTTGATACGGCAAATGATTTATGACAAACTTTTCGTCGGTGGCATTGAATCCAGGATTACAATTCACATACATGAAATTTTCGAGGTGTTTAAAGCTGGTTTCGAGATTGAAAAGTTGCGATATGTGAGTTTCATGATTTGGAGATTGAAGTAGAGGTTCCATATAGTCAATTTCTTTACCACAAAGCCAGCCAATAAACCTAGACATCCCAGAACTTACCACAATTAATGAATTAACATCTCCTTTCGAGATATTAAATTTGTTAATAAGCCAACTCTCAACTCTCGAGGGGAATTTTTGAAGTTTCTGAAATCCAATATGAATCATTAATTTATAAATGGAGTACCAAAATTGAAATGCTTCATCGCAAATAAAATTGGGTCCATTAAGTTCTGATAAATCAAGCAAACTATCAAGTTGAGTAGTTATTGAAGCATTTGATAATAATCCGATTTGTTCAATAGATGGTAATCTAGTGATAATGTAAATTGAATTACAGGCAATTTGACACATTTGTTGGTCTCTTAAAAGATCAAGTGACAAAGTAAGAAGCTGTAAATGAGTGTTTGAAACAGTTGCTTGATGATTCATAAGACTTCTAAGAGCACATAGACACCAGAACTTGGTGTTATCTTGAAATGAATTGAGGATGTTTTCAAAGAGTTGATCAAGTTGTTTGGTTTCTAGGTGGTTGGTGGTTTCCAAAAAAAATATCACCAATTGTAAAAATTGATTAGCTTCCACAGGAGACATGGGTTTGTTACTCAAATGGCAAAATAATTGTAAGGAAGAAACACATTCACTTAGAGCTTTGGTATAAAAATTAACCTTTAACTTTTTCCTTGGAGTTTCCAAGATTTCAACTCTAGATTCTTCTAAGGAATCAACTGTATAGTTTTCCACTTCAGCTCGCTTCATATGAGTTTTTATTTGGTAGAAGGTATCAATGAGTTTTGATATTCCTAAACCTAGAAGCCAAGGTTTGTAATTATGGGAGTTTAAATAAATGGAATTTAATATGGACCAAGTGGAATCGATATTGCTTTGATGAAGTAAACCAATATCATTAGATGATAGTTTAAAATCTCCAAAGTTCAATTTTGAAATTAAATTCACTATCATATTTCTTAAAGTATTAAGTAACAAACTTGAAGTGAACCCAATGGGTTTATTTGGTGTTGAATCCAGTTCAAAACCATTCAATTCTTCAGAATTCGATGATTCATTTCCACCACATTGTGAGATCAAGTTTTTATGAACTGAAGAAATGTTTATGAACACTAAAATTTGCGTTTGAATAGAGTCCCAAGCGGTATCGTAATTTGAGATTAATATTCGAAGTCCCAATTGAGTCAACTCATACAGAAATGCAATGTCTTCTGTCGATAAAATAACAATAAGCTTGTTGATGAATTTGAGACAAGTGGCCACCAATAAATGATCAGACTTGAATAAAGATAAGGTAGATTTGAGGATGTCACCGATACCGGAGTAGTTTCTAATCACCTGGATGAGAACCTGGGAGTTTTGGATTTGGTAGAGATTAAGTAGAGACTCCAAAATGTAACTGTAGCTAATGACGTATTTGCTTTCCCATTGGTGAAGAAGTTGGGAGGCTATTTTCTTCAAATAAGATGTGATATCAATCCATTCTTCCACCGTCAAATGTTCAATGAAATAGTCGATGCTCAGGATCCGACATAAAATGGCAGAGAAATCCAACATGCATGGCTCTATGATGATTTGATCACCAAAAAAACTAGTCTGAATACTGGTAACGATCCCGTATAATGATTTGGACTTCAATTGAACATTTGTAGACTTTTCTAGGATCAATTTGAGGAGCAAAGAAGCACGAGAAAGTCTGACTTCCACCGACAGCGTGCCGTTTGCCAAGTAAACGCTCGAATCATGTCGTATACATTCAAATAATCCTTTGATGATGAGCTTCAATTGTTTTATGGAGAGAGAAAACTTTCCACTGAGGCATTTCTCGAGAGATAAGAGCGAGTCATTTCGTTCCTTGATCTTGGAGGAGCCAAGCAGACTCGTAATTTTGGAGATATCAAAGGTGGCCATGTGTTGAAGATGCCATCAGACTTCAGTTGGTTCCTTGTGAAGATCGCGTTCTTAGTTGCAACATCCTGTATAAATAATAATCCTATATATAATACTCCTACATACAACAAACATTATAACCAGGAGTTTAAGACTATAAGTGACAAAAGGATACAGAATATTCTATTTATGAGCACCAAATTACAGAGAAGAGAAACGTTATTCTATAGAAACCAACCAAAAGCCCGCTAGAATGAAAAAAGTAGAAATTCACTCAAATTGTTTAAGGTTTTAATGAAACTAAGTGAAATAACCTGATAATTTAATTAAGTATCCGATTAAATTGAATTAAATTAAGGTATTTCTTCAGGAAAACAAGCCCAGAAAGAGCATACATGTGTAATTGAATTATCTGTGAATTAAGAGCAAGAATTTAAGCCACAATAGTCAACCAAATGAACCTTGTACCATAATAATGCTGATATATTTAAACTATGGAGGTTAATACTTGATTATCACTCATTAAGGTCATTATCACGGCCTGGAATAGAAGAAAGGTTGTTACAAAATTCTGAACCACCAAGAAACTGAAACAAATGATGCAATATATGAAACGATTCCATAGTATTAGTATTAGTATTAGTATTACCTGACCCTGACCACTATGCAGGCATTGTCGTGGTCAGAAAGGGAAATATCTTTAGAACAAGTTAAAATTACTATTAGTATATATGAAAGGTTAAGAGTACACTTTCCATTTTTTCCAGTCTTTCAAATCCTTCAGATCCATCAAATCAGAAGTATCACCATGGCAAGGCCCATAGTAGTTTTGGGTAGGAGATTTCACCTCCAAACAGACCAGAGAGATTACCACCATTTGGATGAAGAAAAATGTTTTTGCAATAGTTGCAATAATGCTCAGAAAATGGACCAAACTCACTGCTTTTGTCTTTGGTGGGGTCTAATTTGTCCGTTGTTATGGATAGTTAATATTCTCATTATTTTCTATGAGATGTTGAGGTTTTACAAAGACCAGCCGGTTTGTTACGATTCATTTTTGGAGTTCATGGGTAAAGAACCTCAACAGAACTTAAGCTGTGACTCGTTTCACGGCTTGGGATACTTGGAATACCATCAGATTTGCAAAAGGAAAAACTGGGACTTGATTGGTTGGTGTTTTTTGGGGTGTATTTGTTACCTTTTTCTAGCTGTGGAAGCGTGGATTTTAGTGAGTATGAGTGGAGGTTGAAGATGAAAAGCAATAGACAGGAAAAGATCCAGAAATAGGCTGTTTGTAAAGGAATATGACTTTAGGATTTGAAATCTGGGGTAAATTCAGGCACGTGATACTAATCGTGACATTACACAAAGACCAATTTTGTTTAGCTTAAATTTTCCCGAGTCACTTTCTTTCAGGCTCACCGAGTCACATGGATTCACATGTTCAACCCCAACCCATTACGAGTCAATCCGAAGTCAATTGTTCCCTTATATATAGTCCATTGATCCCCAACTTTTCACCCATGCAAAATGCTTAAAAGAGTCCAGTCCAAATTCTATTCTACCTCCCAAAACCTTCTCAAGACTCCTCTCTACGAGGCCCACCTTGAATTGGGAGGAAAAATGGTGCCTTATGCTGGATTTGAGATGCCAGTGTTGTACAAGGATCAATCTCACATAGACTCCCATAATTGGGTAAGATCTAAGGTAGGATTGTTTGATGTCAGTCACATGTTACAACACCGTATTGAAGGTCCCGAATCCCGTGCTCTTCTTGAGAAAATTACCCCAATTGATTTGGGAGGTTTGGAAGTTAACCTGCTGAGTTTGTCGGTCCTTTTGAATAAGAATGGAGGAGTCATTGATGATTGTATCATTACCAAGCATGGAGAACATGAGTATTACATGGTTACCAATGCCGGATGCAGAGAAAAGGATATCAACTTCATCAACAGCGAATTGTCAGCATTTGATGTCAACCATTCCACTTTCGAGGGAACATTATTAGCCATTCAAGGACCTCAGGCTAGTGAAATCTTACAAAAATTCACCAAAGACGATTTGTCCAAGATCCATTTTGGTCAAGTTAAATTCATTGATTTGTCTACTGGTGGAGCCATCACCAAAGTACACTTGGCTAGATCGGGATATACTGGAGAAGATGGATTTGAATTATCTATTCCATCAGGTACAGCAAAAGAACAAGCCGAAGCATTGAATTTCTTCAGAATTTTAATCAATGAATATCCTGAAACTGTCAAGCCTATTGGTTTAGCAGCTCGTGACTCATTAAGATTAGAAGCTGGAATGTGTCTTTATGGACATGAATTAACCGAAGAAATCACTCCAATTGAAGCTTCTTTAGCATGGTTGATTCCTAAATCTAGAAGAGCCAATGGCGGGTTCAACGGTTCTTCAAAGATCTTGGGACAATTGGCCGATAAGTCCAGTTTTACCAAACGTCGTATTGGTGTAAGATCCAAGGGTCCTTCACCTCGTGATGGAAACAAGATCTTTAATGGTGAAGGCCAAGAGATCGGATATATAACTTCTGGTTCTCCATCTCCTACTTTAGGAGGTAACGTTGCCCAAGCATATATTGAGAAATCTGCCAAAATAGGAAGTGATATCAAGATTGAAATCAGAGGAAAATTGAGAGATGGAGCCATTGCCAAATTGCCATTTGTTCCAAGTAATTTTTACAGGGGTTAAATAGTTCAGGTTAATAAATGATGAATAATTAGAAGAGGTACTGGGACAATCAAATAATTAATAGAACCAGATTAAAACTAGCTAAGCTAATTAAATTGAATACCAGAAACCGGAATCACCAGAATAATAAGAATCACCAGAATAACTTGGATAGAATTGAAACTAACGCAATTGAATTATTAGAGGAGTGTGTGAACTTCAGTACTCTTTAGTTTCCATGATGTCTACTTCTTTAATTATGCTAAAAATAATTAATAAGTATCAGTGAATTAAATGTATCAAATCCGCTTGCTGGTTCCATGATTTGCTGGTTCATTATAGACCAGAATTAGACCCGCATTACACAATTGAACATTGAACAATTGAACAATTGACATTAACATGATTGTCTTGAGGATTGTTCTTCCAACAATAGGAATAAAAGAGCGCATCTATTAGAGTGACGGCCTTGACAATTGTAACTAGAGATGAGTATTATAATTATAACTATAGATGAGGTTATTGTAATTGTACTATAGATAAGTATCGTAATCGTAATTAAAGATGAGGTTATCTGTTAGTGTTATTGTAGTTGTAATTATAACACAAGTTATATAACTAATTGTAATTGAACCATTGGTTTTAGGTGTAGTGAAAAGAAAGAGACAGGCAGAAGAAATCAACCAACGTGCCCTTGGGACTTTCCAAAGGCTTGGGTCGTTGGGTCGTTGGGTCGTTAGACTATCACGTTGAATATTACTCGAATTAATCCGAATTAAGAATATAATTGCAGAAATTATAGATGGTAAATCGCCATATTACCAACTGGAAATGTCAACCCTTTCTCCTTTTCCTTTTCCTTTTCTGATCCCGGTGGCTTCATGTGGTTCACCTGTTTCGGTGGGCTCACAGGAGTATTGCAGAATATTTTAATCTTAGGATGCAGGGTATTTTTCAGTTATTCGAGATTATGCCGATTACGAGGAGAAATTACCCATTAGGTAATAATTAAATGGCCAGTCAAATAGTTGGGAACTTAATGAAACTTACCCGCGTTCAGGGTATTATAAGGGGCTGTCACTGCCATTGAGACGTCCATTGCCATCAAGACTTCCATAGTCCGAGGGACAGACTTCCAGTGTAGACTTCCAGTGTAGACTTCCAGTGTAGACCTCCAGTGTAGACCTCCAGTGTAGACTTCTATCTGTAGAAGCAGTGTATACGCATATGAATGCGCAGTGTTTACCATATAAACTGTAGAGTTACGGAACCGTAGAGTACGCTTATGGTGAGATTAACTCCTTCAGGCTAATTATTCCCCATAAGGTCAGGAAGATGAAACTCGGGTTTTAGCGCCTGCTGGGAACCCATTTCCACTGGAGACACCATGGCTATGAATTATTCCCTTATAGGATGCATGGCAGTGTTATTAAGCTTTATCCGGTGAAATCTGTACATGATGCAGAGCAAAGGGCGAAATAACCTATTAGGTTTGGATTGGAGTGAGGTAAAGAGCGCAAACCCTAGAAAAGTCCAAGGCGGAAAAATAAGGGAAAATGGAAAATGGAAAATGGAAAATGGATAATGGGGTGTTAGACGAGTAGGCAATTTACTTAAAATTCATGACTAGTGGTAGCCACTTTCTATTGCCATTGCTAGTGCTATTTCTGGTTGTCCAGTATGGTCAAGCAAATATTAGAGTTGGGGTGTCACGTCAATTGTCAATGTCAATTGTCACTGTCAAATTGATCATATTGCACTTGGTGCATACCAATACACCACAGAATGCATATCATTCAGAGCCCATACTGCTTGAGAGTCACCCCAGATTTCATATCCGTCAACACGGGAATTATCCGTCACACGGAAACTATTATCCGGCTACTATTATTTCACTACTGTATGGCATTATGCTGTTTGGCATTATGCTGTTTGTAAATTATGGCTATGGTACTTTATTCCCAGGGCTACACTTCCAGGCTTGGGATTCCTCCGAGACTTTGAACTTCAGGCTTGGACTTTCCACAATGTGCCATCCACGCCTTTATAGAAAAGACGTTTTGGGACGTTTGGACATCGAGGCGAAGGCCATTTCCATCTGCCATTTCCATTGGCCATTTCCATTGGCCATTTCCATTGGCCGTCTAGCCATGTGACAATCTAGCTCCTTCATCTCTCCTACCAGCCTCATCTTTACCCTTAAGCTTGCCCCTCGTCAATCCCACAAGAGTAGTAACTGCGTGTGGCCAATTCTGACCAATTGTCTTGAACAATTGTCTTGAACAATCGGCCGAAACAAGTGGTGTGAGACAGAAAACGACCAGGCATAAAGCATTGTCGGAATTGTAGTCCAATTGTGTGACAATAACGCTTTCAAACCAAACAATTCTACTGAGACAAAGATCAATTTTACCGATTCCAGAATAATAGCTCACCTACAGGGAGTGCCTGCGAGTCTAAAACCTAAAAAATATGCGCGGAACACTGGAAGGGTGGACAAGAAAACGGCCGAGTTCAAGGGAGTCCAAGGGAGTTCAAAAGAGTTCAAAAGAGTTCAAAGAGTTCAATTGGATGTTCTTGTAGAGGTTAAGCCAGTGTAACAGGATGGAGCGAGTCCTTATACCGATAGTCGGTTGAAGACATTCGGAGACCTCGTAGTTGAAATCAATTCCGATACCAGAGGAAGTTCCGAGGCCATGCAAATGTTTCAACTCTGATGGCCGTTTCGGCAGGAACACGCCATTCGTCCGGTCACGTGATAAACTTTCTACAATCGCGTGGACGTGGCTGCAACTGTACCACGCGCAGTTGGCGTTTCCTACATGATGTACGCCACGCAAACCGTAACAGCCCAGAATAGAGTTCCGGGGCCTCACAAACATTACTTGCCCAACCACCCAATCACCAACCCAACTATCCAAGATGCCCAAACTCTCTCACTTATGCTACACCATCTTGCCTTGCAATGGCAACAGCGCCCACCCCCGAACCAAACCCTTCCTACCCCGCGAGCGTTGCACGCGCAGGCAATAACATCATCGCGGCACCCCAATATTCACGTCATTGAGCAATTCACGCCGGCTGCATAATCACGGTGTCTGAATTACACCACCATGATAATTTGCGTGCTTTGCGTCGCTCCACAGAACCAGTACCCTAACCGTACCAGTCGTAACTCTATATATAAATTACTTCTCCTCCCACCTGTTAAATTCTTCAAGTGATTCAGTTCTCTCCCTTTTGTTCATAGTAAACAAACGTTCTAGACTCCTAGACCTCCTCCTAAACAAACGCTCTAGACTCCCCTAGACCTCCTAGACTCCTAGACTCTTCAGGCTTCCCAGACTCCTCAGGCTTGCCAGACTAGACCGTCGTCCTATTCCTAGACGTCAACACATACTATAACCATTATATCCATAAGTCACTTCGTCGTGGACCTTCTGTGATTGTTGCTGCTGTTGTCTCCGTCGATCCAGACCCGATACCCATCCCAAATTCCAGAATCCCAGACCCATTCTGAGTTTCTATTGTTATTGAGTGTCATCCTTGTTTACAATCTTGTTTACAATTTTACCATCTTTCAATTGCTAGTCAAGGAAGTATAAAGTTTATTAATTATAACAATGTCGTCTACTCCATCTCCTACTAAAAGGTCGGTGTTATCCCCCAAACCAGCTAATTTTAGCTCTCCCTTCAAAAAGGCAGGATTCTCTAAGCAATCGCCTTTGGTACATCATAAATCTGCCGCTTCTGCTGTCACCCCCAGCAAGAAACCAAGGCTCAACTTCACCATCTACGAAGACGCTCCCACCATTGCCTCTACCGTGGCCGAAGAATCACCCATTTCCAACAAGCCAAACCATCACGACCAAGAAAACATCTTGCAGCCAAAGAAACCTTCCACTGCTCCACATAGATCGGGAACCAGAACCCCTTTGGCCAACCTCAATATCAATCAGTTTGCTGGATACATTCACTATACTGGCGCTGGCTCCCGCCAGTTGACTGAACTTTATCAACCAATCAACTACAATAACGACTTCCATTCCTTGCATAACAAATCCAATATCCCTTGCTATTTGACCCCCAGTAGAGACTCCAAAGAGAAGTACTTGGTGAGGTCTCAAGTGGATGATTTGAACGAATTGGCCTTCGATGACGATGACATCGATATCGCCGATGATGCCGAGCTCACTATGTTGAAGAAACAATCAATCTTACAAAATCGTGCTACCACTACTGGTATGGTGAAGAAGCACCGTAGATCGATGTCTGTTGGTACAAACGATGCCAAATGGCGTCTCATTAAGAAGAATAACTTCACTATCTTGTCTAATTAATACCCCTAATGTCTCATGAATCATTGTAGTATGAACCATCTTATTAGCCAATAATGGTCGAAACAAATTGTAATTGTAATTATAATTATAATTATAATTATAATTAACAACCCATCAATACAGCATTGGTACAAATTAATACAGTATTGAATTCAGTCTATATAAAGCATTATATAGAAGGATATGGAAGGATGGAAGGACATGGAAGGACACGGAAGGCTCTAGAAGGAACACTTCATACTTCAAACACCAAACATCAAACATCAACATCAACCATGAAAAGTAATGATAAGTTTCCTTCCCATTTTATAATGTTGTTGAAAGTGTTGGCATTCCTTCATTAAGATGATTCATAATAGTATGCTAGAAGGGCCAATTGTCTCATCACTTTCTTCCCTTCTTCAGCTTCTTCTTATTAGAGCTTGGGACAGGCACAGAAGCAGGAGCAGGAGATCCAGTTTTGGAGCTCACATCAAGTGCTCCTTGGTGTCCTCCTCCAAGCTTCTTCTTCTCCTTTTTGGTTGGTCTGTAATTTTGTCTCAACTTCAAAGGTAACCACCTCTCCTCATCCAATTCGAATTCACCTTCTGGTTTAAGAACTTTATCCTTAGAAAATTTGGGGATTTTCAGATTCTTGGGTTGTTTCTTAGTAATTTTGATTGGTGCCTTCTTTATCTTCTTTCCAAAAATCTCGTGAATTGGTTTTTGAACATCGGTGGGGGTTGATAAGCCCTCAACAGCTTGAACAGATACCAAATCTACTATCGATACATTTGATTGTAATCTCTCCATTGGTAACAAGCCTTGCCCATTTTTAGTTAAAGCAGCAATGACTAATTTGTCCTCCTTGACACTTGACAAGGATTGGAGAAGTTTTTGAGAAAGACCATCAGGATTTTGGCTCAATAATGCAACTGTACGAGCAAAGTTGAAATAATGCAAGTCAGAGAAGGCAGATTTATCACTGGATAAAAGATGCTCAATAACACGTTCCTCTTGTTTTGCCCCTTCCTTCCTTTCTTTTTCAATACTCAAGAATACGCTTATTAAACCTGGAACAAGTTTAGCTTGAGTTAAATTGGTAGCAACTGCTGCCTTGATCTCACCATAAGCACGACTGATGGAGTCTTCACTATTGGCAGCGAACAACGTCAACAATACACTTGCTATGTATTCTTCATTGAACACGTTTCTGATTTTATTTATGTGTTTGTGAAGCTTTTTAGAGATTTGCTTATCAAGTTCTGGTTGGTTGAGTTCTTGGAATGAGATTTCGAGTTTCAATAAGATTTTGTAGACAATCACAATGAAGTCTCCCGGGAAGTCTTTGAGATATTGTTCAGTAAACTTTGTATTGAGTTGAGACTTACTCAAAGTACCAGAACTGAATTTTAATTTCATACTATTCTTTTTGATAATTTGATATTGGAATTTGGTAAGCTTTTGAGCAAACTTGTGTAAGGCGTACTGATAGTCCAAATCACGGTCAACCAAATTATAGTTTTCAATTTGGCTCAACAGGTATCTGTTGTTCTTGACAATGAGATTGAGAATGGCGTCTTGGATAGATTCGGCGTTCATGGCATCCAACAACTCAATGCTCCTGGAAGCATCACCTTGTCTCTCAAAAATGTATGCTCTGGTTATCTTGATGGGGAGAATCTCCGACTGTAATTCGGCGGGAGAAACACCAATGTTTTGCGTTTCACAAACTTGCTCAGCTTTCTCCAACAAGTTCAACGACGATTCAAGGTCTCCATTAGACAATTCCACGAGTGCTTCATTGAAGAGCAAATCATAATTGTCCACATGCTCAGAATAATCATATTCGGACTTCAAGCCCGTTTTGTTATAGAAGTTCATCTGGGATATCACCGATCTCTCATTAACAATAAGATCTACCTTGTTATCATACTTGTTATTTTCGATCAAATCATGATAAATATCCAATGCTTTGGCATATTCTCCAACCTTGTAGTAATTCTGGGCCACGATATGCTTTAAACCCACAATAATGCCCTCATTATCCACGGATGACGATTCATACAATTGAATCAACTTATCGGATTTTCCAATCTTATAGTAAACGTAACTGGTTTCCAAAATCAACGACTGAACAAAATCTCCTGGAACCTTCTGGATGATTTCATATGCTCTGTGGTATTTGTCGAGATTGATAAGAGAAACCAAACAATTCTTGAAAGCCTTTAAATCGTCGTAGTTTTTGACTTTGGTCAAATAGTCATACGATATGGAGTAAATTTGCTCGTGTTCTGATTGGTCAGCGCCAGTGCTGACATTCAATTTCTTGAACGCTTCAGCAATTGAGTTACTCATGGTGACTGGTGGAAGTGTTGGTGGTTGAAGGGCTCGAGGTTTTGGGTTGGTTTTTTTCATCGTTGAAAATGTCGTGCGCCCACCGGATCACCCACAGGCTACCTGGGTGGAACCTGGGTGGGAAGTGGTGAACTAATATGGAGGTTGGTAATTGAAGCTGTAGCCCTTGTATGTGGCCTTAGAAATGGGGACATGAGAAAGATATTATTTAAGTTAAACAACCACTTAAAAAAATTCAAAGTGGCAAAAATGGGTGACTTGTGGTCTCAATGTTGAAATTGTGAAAGTAGATTAAATCAGTAATCCCCAAAGATATTGGACATTAAAACAACCAATTCAGCTCACGGAATATGTAATGGTTTTATTAAGACTTTATTGATTTCATTAAATGTTAGTTTCGACCCAGAAAACCAATTAATTTTATTTTCATATCTTGTCCCCAAAACTTGGAAAAACCACTTTTTTTGGCTGAAACTTCTGGAGCATATCCCAGGAAAATTTAGCCTAATATTGATGTGTTTAAAAGATCAATAATAGAGGTATTCGAATTAATAGCTCACCTAATCGATATTAAGCTGTATTCCACCAACTTGAATATTCACCAAGAAAAGCCAGGAAAGAGACCGTTAAAATCCAACCAGCTTTCCGTCACGTACTAAGATGTCTGTAGTCGATACAACCAGATGAGCTTCTTTCTTTTAGGCCGTTATCTTGCTCCACTGAACTGGGTGAGAAGTGTATTCAATTTCGCATTTGAGACCGGAGTTACCCATGTTGAATTTAGGCATTTTTCATCAAAAAAAACACCAGCTATTCTCCAACTCCAACGGGAACAACCCAGCTTATTTTATAGTGAAATTTCCCACCCCAAACTAGTTTCTTGGGCAAGCAACGAATTTGGGGCATCTAGGGAATTAACCGGTGTCACGTGACAAACGATGGAAAATTTAATACCCTGTAATCAACTCCTTCGCTAACCACACCCTATAATGATTTCCAGACGTGCAGCCTTGCGCTCTTTCTCCACCTCTCGTGTGGCAGTATTTCAGCAACAGAATCAGGTGCTCAACAAGTTTAACCAGCCCAAAAAAGACGTCGAAACACCTCTTGAATTGGCAGAACAGTCCACACTTGCCAAATCACAACCAAACCTTCTTAAGAAAGATCCACGTCAGCCAACTTCAAAGAATCCGTTCTTATCTGATCACGAGATCGAAAATGACCCCAACTATAAGATGTCTGGGTGGAAACAAAGCATGGGGCAGCTGATCATTAAGATGTTTTCCATAGATATGGATAAGACTAGAGCTGGACCAGTAGCTGGATCGCTTTACTATGGAGAATGTAAGAAGCAAGCGTTGTATTATCCTGATGAGCCGCTTTCCGAGACTGCCAAATTTTACTATGAAACGTTAAATCTTCCCACATCATTCAGTCAATGGTTTCAAATCACCAACCTTCATTATTGGATCTTGTCGGTTAGAATGAGAGCCATGCCTTTCAAGTATGGTAGAAACTACCAACAGAAGTTGGTTGATCGTTTTTTCAGAGATATGGAATTGAAAATGGCTCAAGAATTGAATATTAGTTCCAATCGGATCATTGAAGGATATCTCAAGGATTACCATACCCAAATGTTAGGATCGATTTTGAGTTATGACGAAGGCTTGATGACAGATGATATCACCTTGGCTGGTTCCTTGTGGAGAAACGTTTTCAACGGGAATCCCGATGTGGACATGAGACACGTTGAGGCCTTAGTGGGATACGTTAGATCTCAATTATATGTGTTGAACAAAATGAGCGACCGTGAGTTTGGATTTGGTAAATTCAAGTTTGTTCCTCCTAACCAGGTGGTTAAACCATTAACCAAAGCTCAAGAAGCAGAATTAAGGGCCAAAGCTAAAGCAGAATTTGCTAATGATACTTTACCATCTCAAAAGAGTGTTTTATCATTGGATGAATAAATTTGTCTCAAGCTTCAATTCCCACTACCAATCCATAACCCTAAGGGCTGTATATAGCATTTTCTTCTAATTGTAATTGAAGAATTTTAAGTAATCGTTCGTATTAATGATATTTATTCAGGGCATTAAGAGATCATCAAGAATTGAAGAGATCATAAGAACTTGAAGAGATTTTAAGAATTCGAAGCGATTCATCAAGATTTCTCAAGAGATTCGTCAGTTGGAACATCAAGAGATTCATCGAAAATTTCAAGAGATTCAACAAGTTTATTTTCCAGATTAGCTTTCTACAACTAGTCAATAAATATCAAGGTAGTTACCAATTAAACCATATATCATAGTTAATTATCAGGTAATTTAGTAACACAACAGTTGAGATCAAATAAATAAATTCGTCAATGTTCTCATACTTATATATGATATTTAGGATATTTATGATGAATTATCAAGTTGTACACCTTTTATAGTCTATGGTCTATGGTCTATGGTCATTATTTTATTCAATGGAGGGACATTAGGATGATAAAATCCAGTAACAACTCTTCCATTGACTTGACCATTCTACAATTAATCATAAAGTAATCCTCTGATTAATAAGACATCATGCTTAGTTTCACTAATTTCACTAGCTTTAAGGATTAAATACAATGATAATATCAATATAATCAGAAAGAGAAATAAACCGGACCAGCCTGGAATTGATTTCGATCGACATCGATCGATAACTTAAACCAGAGAATCTCATCACCAATAGTGAAATTCTTGTCAAATGAGCTAGCTAGCAGCTAGACTTGCTAGTAGCTAGACTTGATGCAAAGTCAAGGGTTCGTTGGTATGAAGCACCTCAGAGTTTACCCTTATTTAAGGCTCCTTGCCAATCGTCACCCTTAGGACCTCTGATCATCACATTCATGATGGCATAGTCCAGGCCTTCAATGGCATTCTTGGACGAATTATCACCCAAAACAATATTCTCATAGAATCGGAATCCAAATCGTTCATAAATAGGAATGTTATCCGGGCTAGAACTCTCCAAATAACTGATGTTATCCCCCTGATCAATGAAGTTGTCAAACATAAACTGAAACATCCGACGGACATTCCCTTTTCCTCTGGAACTTGGAAGTGATCCCAAATACACCAAAGTATAAAGTCCCTTGTTGGAGAAACGGGAGTCATTACTCAAAATCCGCTCACATGAGTCATGTAACAATGGTAACATTCCATAGAAGACCTTTTCCCGGCCTTCAGCGCCAAACATATCCCAAACCTTACCGTAACCAGCTTCAAAGAGAGTATTAGGTTCATTCAATCCCTCGGCTTCTGAAGTAGGAGTGGACCAAACCGCCACGGTTTCAAACCCCTGGTCCGTTTCATTAAGTCCAAGGCAGATTCCTTTATTGATATGTTGATGAACGTAAGCTTCATAAAGAGCTTGTTCACATTGGTCACGAAGCCCGGCATCGGGAATGTGACAGGTAAGAAGTTTGGCCAAGGCGTCGGTTCTAAACGATTCTAGAAGGCATGCTGCGGCTTTAGGAACATCCTCATAAGTTAAGATCTTAATATTGAGGGCTTTGGCCTTATTTATAAGATTCAGCGTATTAGTTAGAGATGGCTTTGAAGCAGTAGACATTGTAGGAAGGATAAATTGCGTATGACGAGATATAATTAAACTATCGTGGTAGAAATGGAGGTAAATTGGTAAATTGGTAAATTGGAAATTGGCCTACTTCGGCGGAGTTATACTGAACACTTCATGGGGATTCATGGATTAATATAGAGGAGGGGGTCAAGTTCTGGGCTAATTCGATCTGGTGATATGCTTGGGGACACCAGCGCAAGCGCAAAAGGCATTTCCGTTTTGGGAATGGGGTCCACTCACTCTGGCGCATTGGAACAGGGGAGAGGGGGAAGTTGACACCGGAAGATCACACCGGAAGTTGACACCGGAAGATCACATGACCGGTTTAACCATTATCGATAGACCGTAGGAGAATTGGACTACCTGAGAAGGTGTGGAGATGCCCGCGTGTGCAGGAGGAAGCAGGCAGACGCAAGAGAATCTCCGGATACGTAATGAAGACAATTGGCGTCTTTCCTTCCAGGGCATCGAGTTCCGTGCGCATCAGACTTTCCTAATCAGGTAAACCAAGCGTCATGCGCATCATGCGCATCGCGCGCTTATGTAAGCACGCGAGAGTAATCACTTGATTATGTCATCACTTACATAATCATCACTACCATCCCATCTACCCCATGGTAAAGGTTTCGAAAGCTAAGCTACCAGCCAAAGTGTACACCAGTCTCTTGTACCACTAGACCGAGACCTGAAATTTCATAAAAGCTTTACCCATCGGGTTGTAACCGAGCAAGGAGCTAGGGAGCTGGGGAAGGATTGGAACGGGATTTTCACCCATCCAGAGTGCCATGGTATTTGAAGTTCGAATTTGGCTTCCGTGGTGATTGAAAATAAATGACAATCGACTAATGTTCCCTCTACCATAAATTCATATCATCAGAATCGACAGACTTCAAAAGGAACCATCTGGTTCCAGATTTGGAAGCTGGGTGCAAAATGCATGAATAGAAATACTTCAACCATCTAGCTGGGAAAATTGCCATCTTCACTTTAAATATATGTATGAACGAGCTATAAAATGACTCAGGTGATACAGTCAGTGATTCTGGAATCAATCTAAAGTTCATGCTTTATTTCAAGCAGAATTTATAATATTAATTAATATACTTGAAATTGTCCAATTAGCGTATTATGGCCTTGAAAACGTCACAAGAAAATTTTCTACGTATCCTTATAGAGACAGATTAGGAGAATATTACAAAGGTATCTTCAATTGGTGATATTATGGACGTTGAAGTAATTAATAGAATCTATACTAACTCTCATGATATTCATTGAAAACTCTGAATCTCACTCATTTAAAACACAACCAAACCGAGATCATAACCAGCAACAAACGTGAAGACTTTTTGGATCGTTGGGGCCCTAAACTATCGTTTAACTGATTAGGTTGTTCCACCATAGTTAATGAGTATATAGCCAGGATCACGTGATACAATGCTCTTAATTAATTAAACCAGCCATAATTGTTGGTGGTCAAAGGAATTTGAAAGTTTTCTTGATTCCAGAATATTTTCTTTGCTTTAATGAGGCAATTAATGTGATTAGTTAGACCAATTTTGCTCTCCTACAGAAGAATTTCTACATTTAGGTATTAATTGTGAGTCGCTTATATGCAGGAGAAAGGTTCAACTATGAGAATACTGGCTTATCACATAGTAACTTTACCAGGATTCCAAGCTTCCAATGAAATACCATATGGCAAAAGGTTGAATTATAGCTTCATGAAAGCTATCTATACAGTAGCTTCTTTTGAATATGTTCAGTTTCTAAGTCGATTTTTGGTGAATTCTTTTCTTCAATTTGAATCAACACTTAAGTGTATCGCCTTGTAAGCCACCGAAACCTTTATTTCTAATTTTCCTAGACACCTCTTGTCTTATAAGACCCATAGGACATGACTTCAATGTTTTCTTGTTCTTACATCGTCCATAAAGTGAATCTATAATCTCACCAATGAAGTCGTGCGCTACCCAATATTAGTACTAGACATATCCGATATTTGACTTTAACTATTAATTCACATCTTGAATCTTCTATGAAGCATTGGCCTGATCCTTCCTAATAACTTCGTGGATTACCAGTTATAATTGTCACATAATTCACCATATAAGTCCCTAGAGATCACGCCACACTACTCACGAGACTTACAACTCATCTCATCTCATCTCATCCACCCCAACTTCCGTCAACATGTTCAGTTCTTTGCTCCCTCGACCCAAGAACGGTCCCTACGACCGGAGCCTCAACTTCAGAGTGTCAAGGCCGAAGAATTCTGTATCTTCCCGTCTAATCAGATTACCAAATGCTTCAGATTCATCCGTGTTAGTAGAGAATACCAATGGAGACAACACCATTTCCAAACTCCATCTTAACCCCGATGGCTCTCTAAATTACGAGCTTACCATTGCCTCTGCCGCTGGATCCAACGTTCAAGCGTCTTATGAAGATACCATTCCGTTAAAGAAGAGATTTCCCAACCTTAAGCACCATTTTCCACGTTATACCTTGGACAATTGTCCCGATGAATCGCTCAGGGAAACAGTTAACCAAACCAAGAAAATGGTACAGGAACTCATGAATCATGGAGCTGGCTCCTCAAGTAGTGATAAAAAACAAGGGGAAGTTTCATACCTCAATTACCAATCGAATAGTATGATACAACTGGATGAATCTAGAGGCAGAACCATTCAAATAAGAGAGTTCCAACAAGATCCCACCCTTCCTCCCAAGTTCAAACTACGTAAAAATCGTCATAAGGAACCTTCACCACCTCCACCAATTCTCAAGAATACCAATGCTTCTCAAACCAAGCTTACCAAAGAGGACCGAGAAAAATGGGCCATTCCTGCTGCTATTTCCAACTGGAAGAATAATCAGGGGTTCACCATTGCGTTGGATAAGCGTGTGATGGCAGCCAATGGAGGAACTGAAATCTCGGAACCAGAAATCAACTTTGAAAAATTCGGAGAATTATCATCAGCTTTAGAAAATGCTGACAAACAAGCTAGAGAAGAAATCATGATAAGAAATGAAATGTTGAAAGAAGTTGCCTTAAAAGAGAAGTTAGAGAAAGAAAAGAATTTAAGAGAATTGGCAGAAGCAACCAGAAAGGAAAGAGGAAGAGTTAATCAGAATCGTGATGGAGGTGATTGGAAACGAAGAAGAGGTTAATCATCAATTAATACCAGTTGATATTAATTCACATTAATTCATAACAAGTCTGTATATTACAAATAATTTTACATTATACATTACACATAGTACTGCTCGAATTGAGCTGCTCAAATCGAGCTAGTTTCAAGCTCTATTATTTTGAAGCTTAAGGGGTAGTTCTGCTCAATTGGATTATTAAAACATTACATCTCAAGGTTTAGATTTAACGCTTTTTGGGAGGTCTTCCTCTGGTATGTTTGAGCTTTGATTTTTCTCCACCATCATAAAGTGATTTATCATAAAGATCAAGTGCAGTGGAATTGACCCATTCTAAAACTCTTTGGAGGTCTCGATCATCATGCTTTTCTTCAAGTTGAATCGATAACTCATGTTTTAATTTATTCAAATCTTCCACTTGTCCAGATTCAAGAATTTCTTCCATAGTAAGTACTTTTTGTTTCTTTCTAGGAATAGATTTAGTACGTAACTGTCTCTTCCGGTGATTTGATACTGGCTCTTCATCTTCAGAATTGATGTTTTTCAATTCTTCAAGTCTAGTATCAACTTTATTGATATTATTGCGTAATTCATCATCGGCCTTGTCTGAATCATAAGAAGACAACGCTTTCTTTCTAGCATCCATGGTTGACATAATCGAATCTTTTATCATAAGCATTTCCTTGCGTAAATTACCTTCTCTTACACCCCATGGATTGAGCCAATTAATCAACTTTTCAATTTCATCGGGGCTTTCATAATATCTCCAATTTGCACCATTTGTAATTGGATTAGGTGATTCTTCAATAATCTTTCTTTGGTGATTACTAAGTTCCTTTAAAAGTTTATTGGTTGTTAGTGATCCATGTAAGTCAATGATTTTTTCTCTGGTTCCATTGATCACACCATGAATTTCTTTTCCTTCAAAATTGATTCCTAGCAATTCTGATGATGTTTTAATGAATGAACTAGGGAGTTTATCAAAGTTCATTTCTTTGATGTTTTCTGTTTCGACGTTAGGAATTTCATTGGGGTCGTTAGTAACTTCTGTTTTCAT
This sequence comes from Suhomyces chickasaworum, assembly GCA_030568495.1. Classification (NCBI taxonomy): domain Eukaryota; kingdom Fungi; phylum Ascomycota; class Pichiomycetes; order Serinales; family Debaryomycetaceae; genus Suhomyces; species Suhomyces chickasaworum. The sequence goes on along the minus strand of JAJMGF010000027.1, from coordinate 87,043 downwards.
CTCAACATCTTCTTCTTGTTTAGTGACCGGTTGATCAATTTCGCTATTACTTAATTCCTGTAGTTTATAATCTTGCAATTTTTCATTGTATGCATCACTTTCCTCAAAAGTAAGTCCAAAATGAACCCTGAGATCTTCATTAGAAGGTCCTTGCACCCATAAACGTCCCATAAGGTATGTTTCATCTAAGACTTCATCCACGTCCCCATCAACATCAGCCGAATCGTCATGTTTATCCTTTTCATCATCATCATTTTCATCATCATCTCCTGAACCACCGTAAAAAGTAGGAAGTCCATTTCTCTCAAACCACCAATATCTATTAAAATGACGATCCTTCCCTAATAATTTGACTCTTTGACAGTCTAATTCTGTCAATTTACGTTCAATCATTCTCTTTTCTTCTCTCGACTTTTCTAACTTCTCCAAGAGTTCTTTTCTTTGCTCCCATGCTTTCTTGAACTCGGAATCTTTAGCTGCAATTTCCAATTCTTCTTCATTCATTTCTACCACACGTAAATTTAATCTGTATCTTCTGGTGACAGGAGCAGCAGAATCTTCTTTGCCACTTGAATTTGCTTGAGGTGAAGTTTTTTCATTGTGCTTTGATATGGCTTCTTGAATTTGGATATTGAATCTTTGAGCTGTTTCAAAATGAGTTTTGTACTCTTTCAAGTTGTCAAGTCTATTCCTCCTCAAAACTGTTGATTCTTCCATGCATTCATCAATATAATTTCTGACAAGGTTTCCATTGGCTAATAATTCAACTAAAATCTTGAGAACTTCGAATTTTAAATTGATATCCATTTCTTCATAAAATTGTGATTCAACGGTTGACGGAGATGGAGTTGAAGATTTAGGAGCCAAAATCTTGTAAACTTCTTCAATAGTTTTCTTATAACTAGGGATATACTCTATCATTGATAAGATTCCGATTAAAATAACTTGCCAATTTCCATCCTTAAATGTTCTTTTACGAAGACGTTCTTGCCATGAAATATTTCTATAATTGAGAAGTGAATAAGCATTGTGATCTTTACTTTCACGAGAAAACTCATCATCATCTTCTTCATCTTCTTCATTTTCTTCATCATCCATAGCTTCATCTTCATCTTCAATCTGTTCAGATTGTTTTTCATCTTTAACCACTTTCAGTTTCTTTGGCAGATCATCATTAATAGATTCATTATCAGATTCTTCAGCATCGCTCTTCAATACCTTTTCGTTTTCATCTGTATCAGATCCTCTATTATCATCATCATCATCATCATCATCATCATCAGCTTTCGTAATAAATGACTTCTTAGGTGGAAGAATAATAAGTAAACCATGAATAGTTTCATTTTGTTTTGCCAATTTAAGTTGTTGAGTGGTTGGTGGGTGGTTGGATATAATGGCACTTAAAAGAGCACACCATATTTCATCCAAAAGTTCACACCTACCGATTTCATTGAATTGTTCTAAATTCCAACCCATACAATAAACATAATCATCAAAAGTGAACGTATCAAGCTTCAACACCGAATGATATACATTTATGAATACCCAAGATTGTAATGCTGCCTGTAAGGAAATTAGGTGGGGTAAAGATAACTGCTTTATTCTAAGTTTCTTTTCATCTATCGACTGTGGGTCTTCAGAGGTTTCATCCGGTGAATTTATTTCTTCAACATATTCTTTTACCAAGCTCTTGTAGAGTTCTATAGCATTAGCTGGTAATTCTAAGCTCTTAGGACAAGGTTTAGGATTTTGCAAATTAAATTTCAAATTTAAGTCGTCAACTATATGTTTTTTAGTTGGTTGTAAAAGCATTAAAGCATTGAAGTTTGACAACGATAATTCTTGTTCATTTACCACTCCATCGTCATCTAAGCCGAGCTCTTCACGAACACTATCAGGTAAATAATGAGTGGGGAATTTTGTTTTTCTATCACTATGCAATTTTGCTAGCTGATCATCGGGAATACCCATCTTTTGAATTTTCTTGGGTTTTTCTTCTTGTTTGACTTGCTTCTTTTTGGTAGAAGCCTTTGACTTTGCAGTAGCTTTTGACTCAGCCTTTAATTTCTTTGCTGTGGAGGTATTTTCACTTGATTTGGGAAGCTTTTTCTCTGGTTCAAACAATGTTTCACCAGTAGGAGTACTGTCTGCATATTGCTTCAAATCATCTGGGTATGATTGAGGGATTCTATATTTTTTTGCATACTTGTCTTTAACCACCCAAGGTGCGCCCACCTTGTGAGAACGGGTCATGGTCAATTTGATGAAGGTCTTGATGAGCCACTTGGTGAAATGGTTACGGTCTCTGAAGATCTTGTCATTGGTAACAATGGATTGTTGCATGTCATTGAGTCTCACCACAAGGTACTTGGTGGTAACGTTATCTGAATTACCATATTGGACTTTTTCTCTTATGGTACCTCGAGATTTTGACCCTGGAGTGGTGTCTATTTCTTCAGAATCTGCAACCCCAGATGAGTCGGTTTTGGAGGTCTTGATGTAAATGGTCTCTCCCGGAAAGTAATCATTGCGAAACACCATATACACCTTATCTATGAGCTGATCCAACCGCGTTATTCTATTGAACTGGAGGTACCTCAAGATATGTTCCCGCAAAGCTTCGGGGAAATTCTTTTCCACCCCTTTAATCTCTTTGGTTTCACTATCATAAGCTTCAAAATAACTAAGACATGAATTTCCCGTGATTTCACACACAAACTTCCGACGATGATAATAGTCCATGCGATTCAAATAATCATCATAGTTGAGAAACCATTCTTTGGTCTGAGGAATATGAAACACTTCGGTGGTCAAGTCCGTGGGTATTGCCGGTGGTCGGACATACAACACTTGTTTTCGTTTATAGAGCACCATGGCACTAGGCACTAAATCGTTTTAGGTGGAAATTTGGCTGTTAAAAAAAGTTGGGCGGCAGGACCGAGTTGTGATTCACTGGGGGATTTTGGATGGTCAAGCCGAGGGTCAGGCACTTGAAGACGGGCCAACTGGAACGGAGGAACAAGAAGAAGAAGTGTTATGAATAATAAAAAAACAGGTTAGAAATTCACAGGTTATACTATGGATATGCAGGCGCGTCTGGACACGTGAGATCTGCAAGAAGGTTTATTGTGGTTGAGAGTAGAAGGCCATTAACCGGATGGATTATGGCCATTTTTGGCTGAAATTGGAGGGGTGTAGAGAGTGGCCATTTGAGAAGAGATACAGCTCTTTATATTTACTACTAAGTTGGGGGAGATGGTTTTACGTGGCACAATATAGTAGTTGTCCTTATGGTTCATGCAGCCTATATGCGCGAAGGTGTATATGCAGGATTTTAGAAACCAAGTAAAAATAGTTAAAAGACACCAAAAGATTTAAAAGGAATAGAAGAAAACGGAAGGAAATGAAGAAAGCGGTGGAGAATGGAAGAAGACGGAAGAACACAGTAGATATCCAAGAAAACGGTAGAAAAACGGTAGAAAATGGGAGCGAATTGGCCACTTATTTATTATATTATGAGCATTTGGCCAATGAAACGACTATTTCATGCCGTAAGAGTATTTCTTTATTTCCATGGATAGTTTGATAGAACCTCAAAAACACGTCAAATCCACAATAAATCCACCTTGAATCCACATTAATCAACCGAGTATTCTCTACAATTTCTTCCGGTTAATTTCAACCAACTAGAGCAGTTTATTCGACCAATTCACCTCAGTTTCAACAACATTCACTTCTATTTATTTAAATTCACTTCTATTTATTCAAAAAACATCCACTTCTTCATCTCAGTAAACTAAATGGTCAATTAAATTTAAACAACTTAAAGGCTAATTTTATACACCACTGTAGCTATAATAAGATATATCAACCCTCAGATAGAGCCATTTTAAGAATAAATTAATGAATTATACTTCGATGGTGGAGCAGCCCTCTTATAATGGAACTCTCAGTTCAATTAAATTTATAATCATTAATGATACCATTAATGTAATCACTAATGTTAGTATTAATGTTATTATTGGCCTTCAGTTAAACCCTCTTGTATTTCAAGTAAATGAATACGCTTTAAGATCAAGAACTTGATCGAGAACTCTACTATATCCATTAGAACTTATCTCCCTTCCTAATCCATGTGAAACTGGAATTGTCTGATTGTTTTCACATCCTATGAATTTAATGCGTTATGAGCCCGCGCCGTGAAAATTAACGGTTATTTCACTGATGTAATCAAATCCATCAATTCCATCGGATGTTTCACCTTCGTCCCACCAGGTTCTTCTCTCTGTCTACATGCTGCTGATAATTGTATTGTATCAATTGAAATCTATTGAGTCCTGGTTCGGTACCAGTGTTTTGGGTGCAAAATATGGTACGTGAACGACTTCCATAAAGTAGTACCACCAGAACCATTGAAACTTCTCTAGTTGTTTCTATTCATGGGTTGTTGTGGTGTTCATTTTAGCCTCAGAAAATACCCAACTTCTGGAGATTCTGGAAAATCCAACTGAAAAATGGGTTGGGTTTCACAGCACAGATCTTGTTCTCATCAACAAATGAATCAAACTGTTTCTCTTCAGCAGTAACATTCGACCCATTGATCTTCTGGAATGTATCGAAAAGTGTACACAAGATTTTTTGCTTGAAAGTGAGGTCGATTCTCAAGTCTCCATAGTCGTTATAGGATTCTTCACAGGTGGAATACGATTGGAGTTTTTGCCAACTCATGGCCAATTGGTCCTGTTCAGAGTATTGCTTCTGTCTCTTATAATCAGCCATGATATCTGGATGATCGGTGATGATTCCAAATTCCACCAAATTGGCAGCAGTACCCACCTTGACCAAATAGTCGAATTGTGGAAGCGTATTGATAGTCCATGAGTATAATTTCAAGTTCTGGATCCGGAGTAAAGGTATAAACTTGGTGACAAATTGCGTCGACCAAGTGGATATATATAGGATAGATACCCCGGTGATCCTCACGAGATATGTATCGTCTTTGCGGAGTTCGCTCAACGCATCGAGATAGAAATTGTAGTTGATATAGTGAATGGAGTTTTGCCATGTTAACGAAATGTGAAACACATCAAATTGGTAGAGGCCAAGCTTGTTTGGTTCACCATCGAAGTATTGACGGAAGAACTCATCCTGATTCATATACTTGACGAATTGAAGATCCCACGTGCCAAATTGAATCCGATGGTACCACCATTTGATGTCGTTCTTGACCGACAATAAATCGGTGATGATGTGCTTGAGGATCCTGGTGGGGTTAAACCGCTTGATATCCAACTGGAGCTTGTGGCTATCAGAGCCAGTTTCGCCTATATAAGAAGCAAACCACTGTAACACCTGACGGAATGTGAGTAAAGGCTCTCCCGATTCGGTCTTGAGATACTTGAGCGTATCGTTGTAGCTGGTCTCGAGAATGTTATAGTCTGTTTCGTTTCCATCCTGGTCCACAAAGATTCTCTTGGTGGACTTGTCATGAGAGATGACGATGATATCATCTTTGGCAAGCCAAACATCTGTTTCTATGACGGTGGCACCGGTGTCGTAGCACTTTTTGAACCCAAAGAGGGTGTTTTCGGTGTATTTGGCCTTGAAACCACGATGTCCCGTTATTATTGGTGAATCAGACGACATGGTCAAACGTATTCAAAGTTTAATGAAACTGCGAGATTTCAAATAGATTAACGGCAGTCAACAGACTAATTAATAATACTGTGGTAGACAAGCCGTCTTTGGATTGGGGCAGTTTAAATATGATGAAAAGATCACCAATTCAATGAGTCAATTGAAGTTAACAGGAGTCAACTGGATGGGTTGATGGATCTTTTGACGTGAAATTGAAACAACACGAAAATTGGAAGTGATGATTTGTGGATGTTCCAACAAGAAGAAAAGGTTCACCTGAAAACTGTTTCACTGGGAAAGGAAAGGAAAAGAACCAGGTGGATATTTATAACTTCACAGTAGTAGTGATGACTTATAATGTGGGGCACGCATGCAGTTTGAGAGCCACCGCCACCCTTACTAACCGGATCATATGCATGAAACCACTAGCAGTTCTGAAGTAATGGATAGTGGAATTAGCAAAAACCGAAAGTTCTGGACCGTTTTCCTCGGAGTCAACGGACTATGTCAACTTTTGCTTTGCACTTTGCACTTTAAGCTTTGCCAGTGTGGCCGGGTGTGGCCATGTGTGGCCGTGGGGCAACGTGTCGGAGAGAACGGAAAATTTGCAGGGATTACGTCAGAGGTTGCGACAATAGTTTGATTTGCAGTTTTGTTTGATGTAGGTGGCGGTAGGCGCACCTCTCTCAAAAGGATACATGCAAAAAATTCCCCATAATTACAGTTTGTAACCAATTAGGGGATATTTTCACGGTTCCACCGGTTCTGTGGCGTCTTTTCTTTTGTTTGTCCCGAATTTCGGAAGGGTGAGATCGTTGATGGTACTCCACCCGTGCAAACAGGATATGAATGTATGTACATTTCAGGGACTAAAGGCTACATTAGTAGAGAAAACCAAACTGTTCATCAAACTAGTGTACTTATGTTTTCTCAGAATGTACCTTTTTGATTTGGAAGATCGTTGAAAATTCCCTGGTTGCCACATCGAAATCCAATTTGCTACAATAGAGCCATAGACCCATCCACGTGGTTGTAATTTGATCAAATCAAGGATAAACTTCTAAATTCAGGTACAATAATAATTCAGCTTCAGCTCCTTATTGGGATGAAAGATATTTAGAGCTTATTTTTTGCGATTCCTTGATCCACCGCTAATTTAATCAATGAATATGCAATACTTTCTGGGAAAGGAATGAGAATATTCTCTGGATTGAAAGATTCATCGATATTGTCCTCTTGATAAACCAACTTCTTAACAAAGTCGATATCAAACCATCTGGCATCACTCAATTCTCTGTCGTGGCCCAAATTTATCACTTCGTTTTCACCATTGAATTCCACTTCTCCAATACATCCAATCATCAAATTACCAGGATATGGCCATGGCTGGGTCATCACCACGTTGATCTTGTGACACACCACGCCGGTTTCTTCCCAGATTTCTCTTTTGGTGGCCACTTCAACCGTTTCGGAAGGTTCCATGAATCCAGCAGTACAAGCATACATGTTGGTTTGAGCGTGTCTCTTGGCCAATGACAAAAGCACCTTGGTTCTGTCGGTATTGGTGATTGCAGTGATGATCACTGCATCGGTACGAGGAAAGGAAACATTGGAAACTGGGGCACTTTGCACCGGACAGTCCAGTTTGGAGGTGTTGGTACACTGAAGCTTTCCCCCGGCATGGATGGGTACCACTTTAGAACCACATCCAGGACAGAACCGATTGCGGCCCAACCAGTCCAAGAACATCTTTCCATGAGAGAAAAGCGACGCTTCTGCATTGGTGAACCCCATGGTATGCTTTCTGGAAGTGGTGAAGTAGACTCCATTGTCTGTGGGCAGAACATCGTTGTTGTAAGCTTGTTTATTGTAGAAATCCACCACCAAGTCTCTGACCTCAGGGGAATTGGTGACATCCACGGCATAGTAAGGGATTCCTTGATATCTTCCTTGATAATCGAGATATCTCTCGCTTCCACCATCATCTTGCGCTTTAAGGGCCTTTAAATCCAACCCCACACTTTCGTCCTGAAGCCCCAAGAAAAGAAACGTAGGATTGCCGGCATTTCTCATGTCAGCATCATGATTCTTATTAGCAGTTGCCCAAGTTTGTATCACTTGTTTCCATTGAGGTAAGCTTGCCAAACCAACCGAGGCTTCGGCCAGGTCCAAATGATTGGAGCCGTTGCTGAGAACCACCAACCGATTCGCCAAATGTTTGTTGACCAATGGATTGGCCTCTTCATAGAAAATGAACCTCGTACTGTCATGACTCACGCTATCGGAGATGAAGTCGGCATCTTCACGGAGAAACGACACTCTATTGAGGACCTCGGTGCCGTAGTAAATGTCGTTCTGTTGTTCTATGATGGTGGAATGACTATTGTGAGACATTCTGTAGTATTTGTTGTAGTTTCTAGAGAAAAAGAGTGAAGGTTTTGGAAGTTTGAACCCCAATGATTTCAACATTGGCGAGTGGCGATAACAAATAGTGAGAAATAGTGAGAAAAAAAGCGCGATAGTGAGCAATAATGAGCGATAGTGAGAAAAATAGATAGTGTATGTGAACGATAGTGAGCAATAGTGAGCAATAGGGAGACTAACCATACAGGCTAGGGAGACCATGAGATATTTTCATTTAGTGAGAGATATATCCCCGCAAGAGATAGAGGAAGTACCGAGGTCAACAGGGAGGATAACTAAAAGTGGGAGTTATTAATTACATCTACCGAGATATAACGAGAAATAGTGATTATCTACCGAGAAATAGTGATTATCTACCGAGACTTTGTAGTTATCTACCGAGACTTTGTGGTTATCTACATAGGATTCTCGGTGTACTGTTTAGTAATTTTTGATAAAACCTAAGGATCTACGGTGGTGTGGAAATGACTCTGGCACTGAATAGTTTTGGTGGTACTAAATTGAGTAATTTGTGACTAACTAGTATTGGGCGCATTGGTGCCTAGATAAGAGATACCGATGAAATCCAATGGAAAGGAAGAAAGAGGAAGGAAAACAAGGAAGAATAAAGGTGATCAAGAACGTAAAATCCACTAAAGAATACAAGTCTAGTTTACTCTTCAAAGAGAGTTGGTCGGATTAGCTCATTAACTATTAAAATAACTATTAAATTAACTATTAAAATAACTATTAAATTAACTATTAAAATAACTATTAAATTAACTATTAAAATAACTATTAAATTAACTATTAAAATAACTATTAAATTAACTATTAAAATAACTATTAAATTAACTATTAAATTACTCTCAACTATTCACTCTCCTTAGCTATTGTAATTGATCTCATGAATTACAATTATTCTCATTGATTACTCTCATTAACTTTAATTATATGCTCTCATTAACTATTCTAATTAACTATGCTAATTAACTAATTATTCTAAGTAATTGGTCTCATTAACTATCTGATTAATTACTCTCATTAACTATTCATTTAATCACTCTCAAATATGGTGATTAATCACCTTAACTAAGTGATTACTCTCATTAACTATTTAAGTGATCTCATTAACTATTTTAATTATTATTCTAATTGATAGGTCAGTCCCATTAGGTGATAGTCTCAGTACTTACCGAGGTTAATCTTACAATATGTTGGTTATGTTATTAGTTTTAGCATTCTAGCCATCTGAGCTAGTAATAGCATCGGCTTCATTTGTCTAATTGATAGATCCTATGTACATTATTGAAGCCATTTAGCCTTTTAGCCTTTGCAATTTAGCCTTTGTAATTTAGCTAGCCATTTCATTATAGCCTTTAACCCTGAGCCTATGACTCTATAAATATCCTTTCCTAAATGTTAGTATTATCTCAATTTAATAACTTGAGTCAGCTATCTAAGACATTCTCCTCAATATAATTAGGAAGTCTAACGTCTGTAATATCTTTATAATCATCACTTCAAGTTCCATGAAACATACCTTTCTATAATACAAGTAATATATTTGATTTAACCCAATGTAACCCCTCGTTTGATGGCATTGGGTAATCCTTTAATCCACGATTTCCGTGTTTTCTTATCCACAATCACAAACACTCTTCCTGATTGTCTCATTCTTCCGGTTCTTCCAATGCGATGAACAAGATCCACCGAATTCCGTGGAAGATCCATTAGAATCACGTTCTTTATTCCAACAAAATTTAAACCCCGAGCCATTAAATCAGTACTAACCAAAATTTTGATCTTACTGTTATCTTCGTCGTTTTCAATTAATTCCGCTGGCTTTAAAAATGGATGGATCTTCTCCATACGATCTCCAGCACTGTCGGATCCAGTGATTCCCACCACGTCTTCCTGTCTATGTCCATATTTGGTAACCAATGAATCAACCAATGGTTGTACATCCTTCTTTTCGTTGACAAAAATCAAAATCCGTTTCACCAAGCCAGGCTCTGTACCGTCACGATGAATGGCATATAAAGCTTGGGCCAAACATCTTGTTTTAGATCCGTTATATGGTGAAACCTGAGAATCAATGATTCTCACATGGATTTGTTTCGGAATCTTGTGCAATGACGGAGTGGCAATACTGATCACGGATTGACTATCTGGAAATATAGTACCAAGGGTCTTTTTGAATTCTTTGGGAATGGTTGCAGAACAAAGAATCAAGTCTTTACACTTGTTTAATCTTCTGACAATTCCCATGGTATCTTTCATCCATGATTGGTCCATCAAAGTATCTGCCTCATCTATCACACAATATTCTGTGAAATTGAAAAATCTGAATGGACGGTTGAAATTGGTGAGCTTAGAAAGACCAGCGATTTTACTGGGAGTGGTCACTAGCACATCAATACGACCTTTAGAAGTAAACGTATTAAAAAGCTTTGTATGTGCATCACCAGTACCCCATTTAAAAATATTCAAATTCAAAGAATGCTTTTGATCGGGTAAACCCAAAAATTCCGTAAAACTTGGATGAACCTTCAAAGATTCCAAATCATAACGAACTTTATTGGCTCTATTCAAAGTTTCATAGACTTGTTCCACCAATTCATGAGTAGGCAACAAGATGATTGATCTAACTGTTTGAAGCTCTTTGGCCTTTTTATATTGATCAGCCGATTTGGTAAAGCTATTCAAATCATCTTCCTTAAGCTTACTCAATATCGAAGCAAGATAAGCCCAAGTTTTACCCGAGCCAGTTTCCGCAGCAATGGTAAACACCTTAAGCTTATTCGCTTCGTTGCTTCTAACCAATTCATCAACAATGGCCTGGCCTTCTTCAGTAGGTACTTTTTTAGTATTGCGAAGACGTGACTGGTTGATCTTCCTGATGGCAGCAACCTGAACCGGAGATGGCTTGATTTGTAGCTGTTCCTTATCAGAAATGTAAGTACTCTTCAAATTGTAAACTGATTTGATTTCCTCAATCATAGCGGCTCTCACAGTAGGAAACACCCGAAGAGCATCGAAGCTTTCGATGGTGTCGATTCCTGTACTTGAAGCCTCAATGGTTTTCTTTTCTGGGATCTGAAGCTGAGAGAACTTTCCAAAAGAGAAAATACTCTGTTTCTTGGTGGTATCATCAGCTTTAATGCCTGAAGTTGAAGGCTTGTTGATGGGCTTTTTATGAGATGATTTGGTGGCATTTGGGGCCAGTTTGGCCATTTTGGCCGTTTTTTGACCCGTGAAAAAGCGCACTTGAGGTGCCCATGACCGGCCAATGCCGACATTGCCGACATTGCCCACATGGCTCCATCTAAGGCATTCCAGCCGCCTTACCAGGCATTTGGCCACAATCATTAACAACTTCAATATAGCGATTTATGCCCTTTATATAGTGCAATTTTCGCACGCAAAATTTTCTTCACCGACACCAAAACCTTGACCTGCATATAACCACAGAGTATGGAAAATTTGATGTTAACCAGTTTAGTTAACCACCACTATGTTGAAGTTAAGCAGTGCTGTTAAGGTGCCTGGAATGTCCCGGGCGTTTTCTTCGTCTGCGGTGGCCTCCAAAAAGGCTGCTGCTTCTACCCCAGCAAGAAAAACCAAAATTACCTTCAAAGTTCTGAGAGAAAACACCAAAGCTAAGAAACCCGGTATGACCCATTTGGAGTTCAAAGATGCGGTTCAAGCCCTTGGATTCGATAAGATGGCAGCCGATCTTGGAAGTTTGGAGTTGAAGCTGTTAAGTTTTGGCCAATTAGCGGAATTGAAGTCCCAAATCACCACCTACGATCCCAAAGTTCAAGCCAAGTTAAACACCCTTGGTGGGTTCAGAAAGCTTCAACATCATGAGTTATTTCAACAGCCAGTTTCGTTGGTGTCACAAAATACTGTTCGTTTGGCCAATGAACTGATCAACAAGTTGGACAGTGTGTCTAGTAAAGACAATAGAATCTGTTTGGTTGGAGCCAATGGAGTGGGTAAATCCACACTTGTTACTCAAGCTCAAGCACTTGCTGCTTCTAAGTATGACGATGTGGTTATTATGCACATCGACATGGCAGAAAACTTGGTCAATGGTAGTAATGATTACATTTACAACTCCAAGATGGGTAAGTATCAACAACCAATGTGGACCAAACGTTGGATATACAAGTTGCGTCAAGTCAACGAAGAAGTGTTCAAGAAAATGAAGTTGACCCGGGATATTTCTTTCCAAACCAATAGAGTGGATTACCATTTAAAGAAGGATGTCAATACCGTTTATGAATTACTTTTGCATAACCACGATTTCGGTAAATTTGCCCCTACTTCAGCATTTGCCTTCTTTGTGGAAGAGCTTGTTGCCCACTCCAAGAATGTTCCCGTTTTGTTCTCTGTGGATAATTTCAATGGAATTATCGATTACTCTCAAACCAAATATCACCATACTGATTTCACCAATATTCATCTTTCTGAATTCGAAATGGGTGATTTCTTATTGAAACTTGCAGGAGGATCGTTATCATTTGCCAAAGGTGGTATTTTGTTATCTAAAACCAGTGATTTTGGTCAACATCGTTCTACTTTAGATGTGGCTTTAGGAATTAAACAATATGATCCATACACCAAGAAGAAATTCTTGGATCTTGAAGTGGCAAATAGATTAAGAGAGAATGGACCTATCAAGCCATTTGAAGTTGAAACATTCACTAAAGATGAAACTAGAGAATTATTGAAATTCTACCAAGATTCGGGAGTTTTATTCAATAAGGATTATAAAACTAAAGAATCCAACCAAACTGCTAAGGAACTTCTCGAAGAAAAAGCTGCCATCAGAGCTGGAAAGATTGAACAACATGAATTCGATCCTGTTAGACATTTCGATAGAATTGTTAATAACCAGTACACCGTCAGTGGAGGTAACCCAGCACATTTATTAAAGGCTTCAGCTTTTATCTTCTAGCTTCGGCATCTGTACATAGAATATAATGCATTGATATGCTTGTAATAATAGCAGTTGTAAAATAAGAAGAGAATAGGAAAAGGTGAGATTGAATAAATCATATGAATAAATCATACAACAAATAAGGAGTAATCGACTTCTACTACTACTCATAATATCTCTAGATATGAGAAAGTATAAGCAGTTAATTTGAGTAATAATAGTAAGATATTTTGTAATTAATATCTCGTACTATTTGATTTCAGGATTAACTAAATATCCAAATAGCTCAATATTTAACTTCTAGCTATTTTTTATACCTCTTTGAATCTCTAATACTTGAGTAAGTCTTACATGGGAGCCTTTAATATAATTTATTAGATCAATAGTGACAGCCCCAGTAAATTTTTACTACTCAAAATTTCGTTACTTTATTCGGTGGTTTTAGTAGAAGAAGATTAATTTCAGTACTCCCTGTAATAAATATTATAAATTAACCTGTATTTATTTGGTAATTAATGATGAGCCAATAATTATTAGCTACTTCTAAGTGGTGATTAAATCTAATTAGTAGTAAACATTGAAACGAATTGTATTGACTTAATCAATCTAATAACCATTCAATATAATCAAATGATAACTAACTAATATCTAAACATACGACCATATATCTGATACTTGATAAAGATCAGAATCAATATCTTATTAAGACCAGATCTCTAATAATTAATAAGATTAAATTAATATCTTCATAAGTCCACACATGTAATACTAAATAAAGGTTAGAATTAATTAAGAAAGTCTATATACATCTAATAATTAACAAGATTAGAATTAATATCATAAGACCATACATCTAATACTTGAAAATAAACTACTTGAACCAGTGAATATCCTCCGGTAATACACCAGTATTCTATATTATATGTATCTTATAATTAAAATGCATACTATCTGTATCTTATAATTAAACTGTTACTATCTTTATCTTATAATTAATTTTACTTATCTGTATCTTATAATTAATATTACGTATCTTTATCTTATAATTAGTCTAATGAATTATACTATCTTTATCTTATAATTAGTCTAATGAATTATACTATCTTTATCTTATAATTAGTCTAATGAATTATACTATCTTTATCTTATAATTAGTCTAATGAATTATACTATCTTTATCTTATAATTAGTCTAATGAATTATACTATCTTTATCTTATAATTAGTCTAATGGATAATACTATCCATATCTTATAATTGTCACTTTACAAAATATATTGATTATCCATTAATGGTTCCATTAAATGTTCAATATATTGATTAGTCATTGGTTAGTCCATTAACTGTAAACAATTAATTGTTCACGATATATTGATTTAAGTTTGTATTCACGTCTATGCTAATAAGACCGATAAAGTACATCCAGAGAACGTGGCCCTGCGCTTCTGGTTCATGCTTATGTAAACAAGGTATCTTCCTCTCTCAAATATTCTCCAATATCTCCTTGTCTAAATGCAACAATGGCAGTAGGTTGTAAACTCTTTGCCTCATTGGTGGATTTGGCACTAACTCCAAATCCCAATGGTGTATCATTCATCAGGTATACCAACACACCAGCATGCTCGGGAATATCATCAGACATACGGCCAATATGAGCTTTTAACACATGGTTTCCATATAAGAAAGGCATCTCACCATTCTGTTTAATCCACACCTTAAATTTGGCATATTGGGACAAATATGGCAATGCTGTGATGTGCAACCGGAACTTTCCCGTCTTAGTGAACTTTCCAAAACATGTTCCCACGGACATTAATTGTTGTCTGGAAGCAGAAGTAGCGAATCTGGAAACGGCGTCGGAAACGTAATATACTCTGTCTTTTTGCAAACGGAAAACGTGAGGATTGGTGGGGTTGTCGACAAGAAACGAGATGTTTCTGCCGATGTAGTTGGCGAGCTTCTCAAACACCACTTTGGTCTCTTCTTCTGTTAAAGGTCTCATTGGTGGGTGAAGTGGGGAGTTTAAATTTTTTGTATGAGATGAGATGGCATAGATTCCGGTCACGTGACCTCGGGTCTTGTGATTGATCACGTGCAAGAGATCGGTGCGGCTCGGATTGATCACGTGTAATGAGGTCGGCACGTGTTATGTATCATGTGATAACAGTCATGTGCCTGTAGGTCACATGATCTATCCCATCGCTATCTTAAAAAATTCACCCATCTTAACTTCAATGAGTTCTATCACCCCCGAAAAGGAGTCTCTGATTCCCGTTTCTTCAACTGAAGCCGTTAACCCCGACACCCCTGCTAATGTGGAGAGCATTGTCGAAGTTCCGGATTCCGTGGACGACACCGTCGATGAGTCCGTCTACCAAAGAGGTCAACAGAGTAAGTGGACTCGTACTCGTGCTGGAGACAAAAGGGAAGATGATAACAAGAGACAAAAGAGACAACGGGAACACAAGGTCACGTAGGTATGTTGATACCCCGAAATTTCACGCAAAAACTAACCATTTTAGAGAGTTTACTCCCAGAGTAGATGAACAAGGAAACCCATTACCACGGTCTGAAAGAAGACCTAAGAAGAAAGTGGCAGTGATGATGGGATACTGTGGAACTGGATACAACGGAATGCAGATCCAACCAAACCCCGACATCAAGACCATTGAAGGAGAATTGTTTCAAGCATTTGCTCGTGCTGGTGCCATTTCCCCAGAAAACTCCGATGATATCAAGAAGAACGGATTCATGCGTTGTGCCAGAACCGACAAGGGAGTCCATGCTGCCGGAAACGTCGTCTCGTGTAAGCTCATCATCGAAGATGAAGATATCATGGAGAGAATTAATGCTGAATTACCTGAACAAATCAGAATTTGGGGCATCCAAAGAACTTCGAAATCCTTCGATTGCAGAAAGATGTGTTCTTCTCGTATGTATGAGTACTTGTTACCAACCTACACTCTTTTACCTCCCAAACCCAAGACTGCTTTGAGTGATTTGATTGAGACTACTAATGAGGCCAATCCAGGAATCCTCAGACAAGATGACGAAGGCAAGCAATGGTGGGAAGAAACCCGTCAACAAGTTGCTGATAGTGAATTGACTCCGGAACAAATCCAACAGATCGAATCATTATTGCACGATTCCAATGTTTCCAACTCCAGCATCAAGACTTATGATGAGAATGGAGAAATTACTGAACTTGGAAAACTCGTGAAAATTTACAAAGGAGTGGAAAATAAGCGTAGAAGAGCTTATCGTGCTTCCAAGGAACGTCTTGATCTTTTCAGAGAAGCCATGAAACAATATGAAGGTTCCAATAATTTCCATAACTTCACCATTGGAAAGGCTTATAAGGACCCTTCAGCTCGTAGATTCATGAAAGAAACCACGGTTTCCGAACCATTTATCATTGAAGGTACCGAATGGGTTTCCATTCATATCCATGGCCAATCGTTCATGTTACATCAAATTAGAAAAATGATTGCTATGGCAGTGCTTGTGATCAGAACTGGATGTCCTATTCAAAGAATTAAAGAAGCTTTTGGTCCTTCCAAGATCAATGTTCCTAAGGCTCCAGCCTTGGGATTATTATTAGAAAACCCTGTTTATGATGGTTATAATTCTCAAATGGAAAAATTGGCTTATGAAAGAATCATTTTCTCCAAATATGCTAAAGAAATGGATGAATTCAAAATGAAATACATTTATGATAAAATTTATGGAGAAGAAGTTAAGGAGAATACTTTCTATGGATTCTTTGGTTTTATCGATACTTTCAGAAGTAATGATACTGAAACTACTTCTGAAGCAAGACATGTTTTTGACTTTTTGGGTGCCAAATTCGATTCTGGTTTGGATGATACTGGAAAGGTTAAGGCAATGAAATCAGATGCTGAAAAACCTGTTGCTAGTGCCAACGATAATGTAGACTAAACAAAAAATAGAATATCATCAACGGCATAATATTATTTAGTCATTGTAATAATACAATTTATCACTACGATGTACTACTACAATTCAAGTATAATTGGACAACCAATTAACCACCTAGATAATTATCTCTTAATATACTTATCAGGAATGATTTTCAAAATTTGACTATATATTGTTAGTTCATTTGTACTTACTAAAATAACCATAATTAACCATAATTTAGTAATAGACTGTTATGTTGATTAATACGCTAAGATAATTAATAACTTGACAAATTTACTAGTTATATACTCTGTTAATTAGTTGAGTACTTGATTAATTAACTAATCAACTAATTAACTAATTAACTAATCAACTAATTAACTAATTAACTAATAATCATTGGCGACTTGATTGTTTAATCCAATAATAAATTTAATCCAATAACAATTGACTACTTGATTAATTACCTAATTAGCTACTTTAACTAATTTACACCAATAATCATTTTACTGCTTGATGAATTAACTAATTAACTAAATCAAACCAATAATTAATTCACTACCTTATTTGACTTATATCTACTCTACTAGTTTAATAAATTACTTGATCAGCTCACTAGTTATTAAGCAATTTCTTGCTAATATTCGTAACACTCAAAGAAAGTTCGCCTGATTTAGTTGATGAATTGAGATTCAAGTACCACTTTAATAACTCACTGATGAATAAATCAGCAATATTATAAACATCAATATGAAATCAGCTACTCAATTTATACACCATTATGATTAATTAATAAACTAATCAATTATCAACTAACTAGTAAATTCAACCATTAATTTGTACTATTTAACTACAATCCGTGATGTTCCACACTATTGATAAATAAATCATTAACAGAATTCACCACCTTTACACACATAATTATAATCATAATTATAATTATAATTGAATAACAGATCAACATAAGAAAATTAAAGAGACATAGCTGGACTAGTGAGACATAACTAAGGTATATTAAATATACTTTGTAATACGGTTTGTATATTTATTAGTTATTTGATATATCTTAATTAAACATTCTTAGTCTTCTTAATTAAACATTCTTAGACTTCCTAATTGAATATTCTTAGTCTTAGTCTTTAGAAGGTTTATGATTTCATACGTTGTATTTGTCTTTATGCTAATTATAATTAATTATAATTAATTACCATTCAGTCGATTTCGATTATATGACTAATTAATATGGGTTTTTCTTAAAATAGTTTATTACCTACTAAAAACACTATAAAGTATGCAATGATCCCTTCGAAAAATCAGACAATTAGCAATTAGGGATATGATGAATTAGAGCCAAGTTGGATTACGGTTGTTTTGGACTTGCTGTTGAGGAGCACCACGAGAAGCTTTTGCATCTTGTTCAAACTGTACTGGGACACCAGTACGGGTGGATTTGTTAGGTGGAAAGATGCCTAGATTTCTTAAGGTGATATCTACGGGAACATCTTCCTTTTTGATAGGATGTTTCTGAATCTCGTCAATATAGATATTCTTGTAAGATTCGTCCTCATGCTTGACCTCTTTGTCTCCTATATTCTGTTGATGCTGTTGTAAAGCTTTTGCTTTCTGTAATGCCATTTGTTGTTGCTGCTGGACTGCGGCTGCTTGTTGTGCAAGAGGCTGTGAAGACTCTGGCTGTTTGTTCAATGCTGGTTGTTGTTGTTGTTGTTGTTGTTGGTGCTGCTGCTGCTGCTGTTGTTGTTGTTCTGGGGTTTGATCCTCAATCTTACCTTGAGCTCTTTGCTTCTCTTGCTGGAACTTGTACAACGTCCAGTCAAACACGTAATCATACCTATAGTTCTCTTTCTTGAATAAATCTCTAAACAATTTTCTCAAGTATGGGTAATCCGGTTTATCATCGAAACGTAAAGTTTTGATATAGTTCATGTATTCCAAAAACTCTGAAGGCAACCCCTTGGTCAAAACATTATTTGGGGTGGTGATTTTCTTTTCCATGATTCTGTCGTACTTTTGTCTTTTGGTGGCTGCCTTCAATCCTTGCCATGGCAAGGATCCACGACAGAAATAAATCAAAACATACCCCAAACTTTCCAAGTCATCTCTTCTGGATTGTTCTATACCCAAATGGGTGTTGACACTAGCATATCTTGCGGTACCGGTCAAGTTCTTATTCTCTCTATAAGGAATATGGGAGTGAGTACGAGGATCACGGTACTTTTTGGCCAACCCAAAATCAATCACATTGACTTGAGAACCACGTCTACCGATCCCCATCAAAAAGTTATCCGGTTTGATATCTCTATGGAGGAAACAACGGGCATGGATGTATTCAATTCTACAGATCAACTGATCTGCCAATAATAACACCGTTTTGTAGGTAAACTTCCGGTTACAATAGTTGAACAAGTCTTCCAATGAAGGACCCAATAAATCGATCACCATGGCGTTATAATCGCATTCTGTTCCATACCATCTAACAAATGGAATACCCACACCTCCACTTAAAGCTTTATAAACCTTTGCTTCATATTCTAACTGAGGATGTTTGGCTTTGGTATTTTCCAATTTGATGGCTACTTCTTCGCCAGAAATGATATTGGTACCGAGATAGATATCACCAAACGAACCGGAGCCGATCTTACGGCCGATTCTATACTTTTTACCCACTCTTAAATCCATGGTGCTGGCAAACAACAAGGTGTGGTGGAAGTTGCTGATGAGGTTTCAGGGTGAAATGGGACAACCAGGCTAAGACGAGAGTTAACGACGGCCGAAGTTTGTAAGAGATCAGAAGTGGGAGCTAACTGAAACTGAACAAGATAAACTGATTGATTGTGGCGACAGCTTAACCCTTCAAGGTGTTTCAGAAGAATTTTTCTGTGTACAAACGGGTAGTGTTTGAACAAACGAACGAGCGAACGAGCGATAGCGAGAGAGTGAGAGAGTTAGGAGAGCGAGGAGAGCGAGCGAGCTAGAGCAAGCTACAGCGAGCGAGACGATGAGAACTAGGGAGATACTGGGGGGGAGATACTAGGGAGCTGAGAGCGACTTTAGAGAGATACTAGGGAGAGAGCGACTTTAGAGAGATACTAGGGAGCTGAGAGCGACTTTAGAGAGATACTAGGGAGAGATACTAGGGGGTATCCTAGGGAGATATCCTAGGGAGATATACTAGGTATTGATATTAAAATAACTATTTATCATTTGTATTATATTAAAACTACTTTTATACTATTTATATTATACCTTAAAATTGAGAGATACTTTAGGGGAATTTAATGGAATTGAGGGAGGGACTTTGGGGAGGGAGGAACGGCAGAAAAGGCAGAAACAGGTGATGGCAAATTGATAAACGAATAGGTGCGGCAATAGAGTAAACGAATAGGGACAATAGTGAGGAAATGGTGAGATAGTGAGAAGAGAAAATAGTCAGAGTAATGGTGAGGGTGCGTAATAGTAAGACAATGATAGCAAGGTGGAAATTAGGGAAACCCCGTGGAAATCACATAGGAGAAATGGAATTGTATGAACGAAGGAAATTATACCAAGGGAATAGAGACATTAGACAATTAGGGATATTAGGGACGATTAGGATAATTAGTGACGATTAGAGATAATTAGGATCATTGGATCATTGGATCATTGGACATTGGGACTTGGATAATCTCAATCAGCTGGTGGTGCAGCCAACACCATTTCTCGCCACAAGAGCAATAATTCGCGATGCTTAGCGAAATTTAGAGATAAAGGTGCACAGAATCCACCACATAGGCAGAATTAGACGGAGCAACGACAAAGTTAGCGAACTGAGCCTGCTACTGGGCTTGCTACTGGGTCAGTACGAGATCGCTATGATCGGTGCTAGACTGTCGCTAATGATCGGTACTAAACTGTCACTATGGAGATTGACTAATTCGTAACTTGTGAGATCGCTGGATTTGGTCACTTTACCGATGCGGCCACGGCTCGTCTATCGAGGGAGCAACATCATAATAAACCCGTTGTTTGAGGGTATGAATAAGGAATCGTCAACCTCCACAGTACAATCTTCATTTCCTTGGGATATGGTGCTTGGTGTCGCATCACTGGGAGAATGGTACGATAATCTAGTGGTACTACATTAATAGTGGTAGTACTGGTATAAGTGGTATCAATAGTATCGGTAGTATCGATAGTAGTAGTATTAATAGGATTAATAGTACTGGTGGTACTGGTGGTACTGGTGGTATTAGTGGGGTTAACGATTGTTGTGTTTGGAGAGCTCGGCTACATCGGCATATCATCCTGAATTGAATCTCTGTCAATGGTGGTCAAAGCCCCTGTTGTTTCAGGTTTCTAGCGGTATGAAAGGATTGGCAAATGCAACCTCATTAAATTCCCCGATCTCCCAGATCGCAGGTTACAGAAGATATACAGCAGGTTGTTATGGTTAATGGCAGGTTGTTCTAGTTAAACGGCAAGTTAGTATAGTTAAACGGCAGTAGTTTAATAGTGAATTTATGGAAGATTAATAGTGATTGATGAAATTAGTATGGAATTGGTTCAAAACCACAAGCAGCGAATATAGTACTCACGATTTATCAATTACTAAGATCAATTACTAAGATCTATCTCATTTGTCCTACTGGATCTTGTGGATTTCTGTGGTTAAGGCTCTGTATATCAAGAGCATTCTCACTAAATTGATAGTGAATCGGATCAATTTCACCAGTTTGACTAACTGAAGGAATTTAATCAGTAACTGGTTAATATTATTAAATGATTCTTTTAGCTGGTTTTGTTGATTTGTATCTTTATTTCTCCTAATTGGTTGATTTTGTATAAAGATGATAAGGTCCTCAGAATTTTTAACCATCACAGTTTGCAATTACACGTCCGTTAACTCCAGTATCATTTCCCTACATTATAATTGTTGATCGTTAGTTAGAGGAATGAAAATCAACTATACTTTTCAGAATTGAAGTGAATGTTTTGGGTATTTGATACCTATTATTGATTTTAGTCCCTGGTCCCTAGTCTGGCCAGCAAATCCTGATATATTAACCAGTACTGAGGTATTGGCTAAGCATTGGGGATAGTTTAATAGCAGATTGATTAGATTGCAAATAGCATATTAAGCGAGGAAATGCATTCAAAGTGGGGTTCTTGGCATTCACAATAAGGATCTATGCTTCTTTTGGACACATTGATCACACTCTGTTTTTGTGGTACTATCAAACTGCATCAACTATTGACCAAATGGTACTATAATATTGCTTCAAAGTTTTGACCAAACTAATGGAATTATCAATTTGATGTAGAAGTATTGGTTGGTATGAGTAAGTATCAATTGGTAAGCTGATACCTTACTAGAAATACCTTACTAAAAATACCTTACTAAAAAGTCTGGGAAATTTCCATTTGATTCATTTGGTTATGATGAATCTAGAACTATGAAGTGGAAAAGTAATTCTAGAACCATCAATGGCCAACTTCCATGTTCTTTCTTGGAATTTATATAAACTGTTACTTCAATCTTATTAGAGTTCCTCATGGTTAAACCTAATGATTCTTAGAACTACTCTAGGACCATAGAATTCCTTTAAAACCATAAAATTTCTTCTAGACCATAGTTTTTTTCTAGGACCAGAATGTCCGAACTATTCAAAAAGACCAAATAGAAACATCAAAGCAATCAGTTGATTAATTCTGTATATTTTACCCATTCAGCTACCTTATCCGATCATTTTCTGTCTTAGTAGCACCCCAAATATCCAAGTTTTGATTACTTAAGTCCACCAAAAAGAAAAGTGGTGTATGAAGAAAATTTTGGATAACCAACTTCGTCTTAACCAATGGAATTGGTGAATTGGTTTATAATTTCAAAATACATATATGTGATGAAATTAACATGAAGCCCATGAAGCCCATCTTTATCCTGCTTAGAGGGGCGAAATTTGTTATAATATACACCATTTTCAGGCGTGGATATTTCTTCTTCTAGGTGGTTAACAAAGATGGTTCCAGTAGGAGAGAATTGATTAGCATGATTTTAGTAAAACACAGAAGAATGTGAATAGATACAATCTCTACGGATTTGCTCGACTATTGGAAAATAAATGGAGAGGCTTCAACATAAGATCAAACTGAAATGGCCCTTCTCCAATTAGATTCCATAATCTTTATAATTTGTACAATCTTTGAGTTTATGAGGCTTCAGATCCTACCCAGAGAAATTCATCTACTGTTCAATAGTAACTGGCCAGGAATAAAACATAATAGGTCAATTGGCCAGGGATAAAAGGTCAGTAGGATAAGAGGTCAATAGGATAAGAGGTCAATAGGATAAGAGGTCAATAGGATAAAAGGTCAATTGTTAAATAGCGTAAGGCAAAGTTCTGTGAGAATGGTCCACAATCCCTTGAAGGTAGTCTACTGAAGGAAAAAATCCACATCAAGAGATACTAACTATTCTCAGGTTTGTACAATGATTCAGTTCAATTTCCACACTAACTGCAACCCTATGACCGCCCCCACTTTCACCCTCGTATTATGATAGATACTTGACCAATACCCCCACAACTACCCCCAAAGCCTATAACACAGGGTCATGAAACTCGACCAATACCACCATGACCTCCCCCATAACATGAGAATGGCACTCAAACACCTAGGGTTATCTCTGCTACCACAAGTGACATAGTTATTGCCACGGTTATGGCTGCTTGGGCTTCAGGTTTCAATATGAACTGATTCAGCCGTTCGTGGCTCAGAACGGCCCCGGGCCGGTTGGCCAGTTTGCCCAGTGGGCCCATTTAACTGTCCCATCGTTAGTGATGACCTCGGGGAAGGGGGCTGTGGTCACGATGGTCAGGTTATCAGGTTATCAGGTTATCATAACAAGGGGTTGCCACAGTAGGGGCAATGACTCTGGTTTCAAGGGAGTTGTGGCTTTGTGGGGCACCCTGGTGATAATGCACTAATTAGAGGGAGCAAAAGGCTGCGCCGGAGTAGTGGTGGTAGTAAAGTAGTAAAGGCTATGGGATATGGAAAAAAATCATTGGGAACTGTGGTTGGTTAAATATTGATGAACGCTTCGAATAGCGGCTAGGGGGATGGTCATTTCTTCTCGGTGTCTGCTTGTCTGCAATGTCCGAGTGTCTGAGCGTCTGAGCGTCTGATATCCAAGTGTCTGCAGTAAGTTAGTGTCTGTAGTGTCCGAGTGTCTGAGCCTCAACTGTCTAAGCCTAACTGTCTGATCTATCTGGCTTTGGATCCCTGATAAGGTTTTGTTGAGAGTATAGCTGTTTGCAACCTGCTGACAATAGCCGATTGTGTAGTTTCAATAGCCCTATTGTAAGGAGGAGACGCGGTGGGGATTTTGGGGGAGGAGCAGTTGACGAGGAACTCCATTATAGATAACAAGTTGAAATCTGATTAATTGGACTATGGTGGTAGATTGGAATGAAGATACCATGGCCCGTAAAGGAGAGAGCTACGAAGAATTATCCCAATGATGTATTGGCTGCAATAAATAAGATATCGACACCAACTTAACTCAGTTGGCAGTCTACAGTAGTCATTACCATTAATTATTAAATATTATAAACCGCTTAATTCTTAGTTCTTGGTGGCGGTAGACTTCTTAAACTTACCCAAAATTCTTCTAAAGATGTCGTTCTTCTTGACGGCCTTTTCAGTCTTAGCAGAGGAATCCTCAACAGCAGCCTTAGCGTTCTCACCTTCTTTGGTCAATTCAGTCTTGGCTTCTTCACCGGTAGTTTCAACCTTGTCTGTGATTTCTTCAGCTTTGTCTTGGGTTTCTTCGATACCAGAGTCCACATTTGGCTCAATTTCAGCTTCAGCTTCAGCTTCGGTTTCCTTAGAAACATCACCAATAACTTCCACTGGCTCGGATTCCTTGACTGGCTCAACGACTTCTTCAACAACCTCATCATTGGTTTCTTCAACCTTGGCTGCAGCGTCATCAGCAGTCTCAGTCACTGTGTCTTTGGTTTCAGCTTCTGGCTGTTCAACAGCCTTTGGCAATGACTCCTTGGAGTCGGAGGTAAAGATCTTGGAGGCTCTCTTAACTTTGTCTTTGATACCCATATTGGAAGGAGGAAATGTATATAGAATAAAAAAGGAAATAAATATTTGCGGTTATTACCCTCTATATATAGTCGCAGACTTCAGACAACAGACATCAGACTTCAGACATCAGACACGCGGCGCAGTTGTGGTTCCACAATATAATTGTCTGTTCTTGTGGCTTTGTTTGTGTCTGTCGGAGACGACACCGAGGGGGCAAAGGATGAGGATAGTGGGGAGAGCCCTTTTGAGTTGCATGGTGCAGCGGAGATGTTGAAAAGTGATGTTTGGTTGAGAATTTGAAGCGCATCATGCATGAGAAAAATCATTAACATAGAAGCGTTTAAGATAGCATTGGTAATGAAGTAAAGTTTATTAAGAATCTTATGCGTGATGCGCTTCGAAGTGCATTAACAGCTTGGTAAGAATTACCAAATTTATTAAGGTTGATGATATGCATGGAGTTCAGCCGATGTCTCCTGGTGCATCCATGGGCATGCCACCTCATCACGATTTTACTACTACATAAAGGTGACCCACCAGTTGGTAACTCTGAAGGTAATTACCACGTATCCTTTCCATTCACAAGGCTTTAACCCTGTAAATATTCTTTGTTCCCTGACTCAGTTATGGAGGCAGTGGCACTTTTGGTGCTGTGAGTTTCCTGTTGTGGCATGTCCGCATTGGGACATGGTGCCGATGTGTGCAGGGCAGTATGCTTATTTTGACTCAAGCCGTGTAATGTCACGCGCGGCTGGCGTGGATATTTTTGCAGGGTCAACGGTTCTTCACGCATAAACCACTTTTGGTTATTAGTCCTGCTACTCGGCCTATCCGTATCCATGCACCACTTAGCCAGGGCTCGTAGTGACAAGCTAGTTGAGTCTAGTGGAGTGATTCAATTGGAGCCAGCTATGACTAGTACAAATCTGGAAGTACCTTAGTGCCGAGGCTGTGAAGTTTGTATGAGCTGAGTGAAATTACGCAAAGTATCTAGATTTTATTAATGGATATGGCCTAAATACCCACGGAGTGGCTAGCACTCGTCAGCCGTGCCGATTCCTGCACACAGAATCGTCAAAACATACGCCATGGTTGTCTTGGTGACTCATGCATCATGTACCAAGTAACCCTCGCGGGAGTGTGCAATAAGCGGAACTAGCTACAGACTAGAATCAAAGACCGGAACTAGTTAAAGAATCCTGCGGCATTGTCGTCACTTGTTCTCGGTTTTACAACTGGCATTGAAGTTTCCGGTGTACTACCGAATTCGCGTTCCCTCGGATATATTGAATGACACGTGACATGGTGATATTAACATAACCGGCTGAAAGCTGAAGTTAGTCGGTTAGTCGGTCCCCTTCCACCCCTCGGAACTCATCAGGTTACTGAAGTCGCTGATCTTACGGTCACTTTGCTACGCCTAGTTCACTCCCGTTGCTCCCCCAATCCGCCATCCTCCATCCGCAATCCACCAAAGCAATTTACAATACACACCTTCCAGCAGTCCAGCCTCGTCTAGCCAGTCGTCTCAGTTCCGTCTCCCTTCCATCGCACATCCCGGTTGTTGTGTGCGTGATGGTTCTTCCGACTAAATTCGTCTGAGATTCACCGGAAAAATATGGTGAACTTCGTCTTCCGACTGGGACATGAAATTACATGCCTGGGGCGTTCCTGCCTCACTATTGATATGTTGACACGGTGTCTCTATTGAGACCCGTTATGTTCTATTTTTGTGTCTGTCTATTTTTGTGTCTGTCTATTTTTGTGTCTATCTTTGTGTCTTTCTTAGTCTTTCTTTGTGTCTTTCTACATTTGTATTCTCTCACTGTGAATTACGCTTGTACACAGGACCCTGATTTCTGGTGGTTATGTTATGTGTCGCATGTCGCATTGAGTATGTCGCGTCCCCATGTTATGTCGCATCTCCTACCGCGTGAGTTTACCTATTCCATCTGAGGTAAACAACATTCAACTACCATAGACCTGATCTCTCCCTCAGGCTTGACATCGCCGTGCTACGAGCATCACAACTTCCGATTTTTCTGATTTGTCTGATTTGTCTGAATTCCTGACTTTCTGACTTTCTGACTTACCTGATTTGTCTGATTCATCTGATTGTCTGACTGCCTGCCTGTCTGTCTGTCTGATCATTCAATGGCCTCTACGGCTTCATCGTCCTCCCTGGGGCCCTTCGACCCTTCGGGGTCCATCACTACTGGCGCATCTACCACTGTTGCTTCCTCTACATCATCAACACTTGCTTCTTATTCGTCAACCACAGCTGATTCTTCGTCTCAACTCAAGCGTATCGAAACAAGAATCGAATCCCTTTCTCGGTCCTTTGCTAAAACTTCCCATTTGCCAACCGTTTCGGGCGTTTCATCATCTCATTCAGTGAGCTCCACTTCAGCATCCTCGTCCATATCAGGATCAACCTCCTCTAGAAGACCGCTAGCAAAATTTCTGCTTAATACCTTCGATACTTCCAACTCAAAATCATTAACTAAACCATCTTTAAAAGTGACAAAACCCACAAAATCATTCATTAAACTGCGCCATTTGAGTTATAACATTTCTTCCAATAACTCTCGCCTGCCTGCTAAGATACCAGGTGTAGCTCAAAGCAGAACCAGTTTGGTAAATGTGAAGTCAGCATCAGCGCCAGGGTCATTGGAATCCAAGAATTGGGCTCTTGAAGACTTTGAAATTGGCCGTATTTTGGGAAAGGGTAAGTTAGGTAAGGTTTACTGTGCCAAGCACATCGAATCGGACTATATTGTGGCGTTGAAAGTGATGTCCAAGCTGGACTTGGTGGAACTTAAGCTTGAAAAGAATTTCCGTCGTGAAATCGAAATCCAATCACAATTGATTCACCCAAAAATATCCAGGCTTTATGGGTTTTTCAGCGACCATAAAAACGTATACCTTATCCTTGAATACGCTATCTATGGAGAACTTTATCACCACCTTAAACTCAAACGTCGTTTCGATAATCCTACTGCATCGCATTATATTTATCAAGTGGCACAAGCATTGCATTATTTACACACCAAAAACATCATTCATAGAGATATCAAACCCGAGAATATCTTGTTGTCTTTAGACAATTGCATCAAATTAAGTGATTTCGGCTGGTCCGTATATCATAAACCTTCTTCCACCAATAAAAGACTTACAATTTGTGGAACCCTTGATTATTTACCTCCAGAGATGATTGAAAGTAATGAGCATGATCACAGTGTTGATATTTGGTCGTTAGGAATTCTTTGCTTTGAATTCTTAACTGGAAAACCTCCATTCGAAGAAATTGATAAAAATGCAACTTATAAAAGAATCGCCAAAGTTGATCTTCAAATTCCAAATTACATTGATGATGATGCCGCAGATTTAATCATGAGTCTTCTTCAAAAGAACCCCAAATCAAGAATCACCTTGAGAGGAGTATTCTCTCATCCATGGATTTTAAAGAATAAATCATCGTGGCCTATAGCTGAAAAGGCAAGGGAGTAATCCAATCAAACGTTTAACTTATTTGTTTAGGATCACAAGGTTTCTCTTTCGAATTGGAGAGTCACCAAATCATCAATACAACAAAATTCTACATAGAATCAAATAATAGATCTATCAAAGAATCCAAATTAATATACAGAAAATCCAAACTTTAAGAAGCTTGAGTGTTGGCTGTTGCAGCTGCTGCACGAGCTTGCTTTTGTTTCATTAATAACATTTGTTGTTGTTGTTGAAACTTTAGTACTTGCTGTTGGAAGGCTTGTTGTTGCATGGCATTGTGTTGAGCCGTCATAAGAATAGCTTTTGAAGGTGCTCTCACTTGATACATTTCTCCAGGAATTGCTGAGAACGATTGGGTAGATGAATCTATGTTGTTTGGAGTGGCATCAACATTAATCAATGCACAACGACCTTGTAATCCACCAATAGAACCTGAGATCGCTTGATTGGCAAGAGTCTGATCTGATGATTGAGTTGGACTATTTGCATTAGCATTATTACTATTGCTAGTATTATTATTTCCAGATATGATTAAAGCATTGGCATAAAATTCTCTTGTAGAAAGAAATCTTTGACGACTTCTTACTGGTAGAATAACTTTTCTTTCCAAAGGAATTGGATTGTTTTTAGATAATCCCTCTAAAACCAAATGAGTTTCTTCATCTGGATCAAGAATCTTATTAAAACTACCATTAATATCATCTGTCATATTATCACCTCCACCATTAAATTCTGCATTTTCCCTTCTTTGAGCAGCCAATGCATTCGATGCAGCGATTTTAGCTTGATTTCTCTTTTGATATTGCTGTAATAAAACATCATAAGGTGCACTTCTACCCAACACAGCTCTTTTGGCACCCATTGAATGGGTTTTACAAGTCAATGATCTTGCACAGTAACCTCCTGAAGGAAGAGGAACACCACATTGCTTTTCAACATCCACTGGACCCTTTGGTTTAGCAGCACTTTTAGGCTTGGATGGCTTCTTTTTCTTACTCACCACATCTTTCTTAGAAGGAGTTCCCGTAGTAGATGATGATGATGCGGCGGCGGCGGCAGCGGCTGCATTGGCAGCTTCCTTTTCTTTCTGAGTTTGGGATTTTCTGTACTTCTTCTTTGGCTTGGAAATTCCGTTGGAGCTACTGGTTGGAGTGCTTGGAACAGGGGTGGTATTTCTAGAAGAATCCACGGATGATGGTTCAACTTCGAGCAATCCGCCTCTGCCTCGCTTACGCTTCAAAGAAGATGACCCTTTATCTCCAAGTTGTTCCTTCCTATGCTTCATTTCAAGGCACTTGGTGTAATGTGTTTCGAGACTCTTTTCTCCAATTGGTCGGTTGCAAGAATTGCAAATCTTATAGCCTATATTGGTTGATAGGTATGATTTATCAGGAATCAGCCCTGAAATAAGCGAACTTCTGGTGGAACTTTCGGAATCAGGCTTCTTGGTGATGTTGATCTTTTTGTCCAAATATACCCCTAATTCTTTCCAAATCGCTGGTTTTTTCTGTTCAAATTTGTCCTTGTTGTTAAGAGAACTTACGGCCGCTAAAGTAATCACTTGTTGGGACCTCGTTGTGGACATTCTATAATTTGATGGTAAGCGCCTAGGGCTAAAGTGCTAGACCTTGTGAGAAACGTAGCGAGGTCTGTGGGGGGTCTTTCGGGGAGAAAATTGCACAAAACGAAAGCTCTTGATGGGGAGAATTGTTTTGTGCTATTTGTGGTGATGGATTAGGGGTGGAAACACGTTGGTACTAGTTGTGTTGATGAAAACCTTCGTTAACCGCAATGCTCGCTGAATCCTCACGATCACGTGACGCAGACTTACCAGTGATATCATGTGACACAATATCAATTTCTACCATTACCTCCCAACTCACCACCATGCTTAGACGCCAAGCCACCACAATCAAGCTCACTCCAGAAGACGTTTTGGAGTACGACGACTCGTTGGCCCAGCAACAGATTCAACGTCAGCAAGAGCAGCAAAAGGAACAACTTCAGCACAACATTCTCCAAGAACGTGACGAGTCAACTGCTTCACAATCTTACAAGGATGAACGGCCCCGAGAGGAGAGGATTTTGAGTCGAAACTGATGGCTTGATGTGAAGCACGTTATAAGCACGTTATAAGCACGTTTCAGCACGTGTGGCTCTACTTTGATGAAATATTGCATCTAAGTCCATTTGAATCTCCCTACAAGTTCAAAACTTTTGCCTTCAAGAGTGGAAATTCAGCCAGTTTTTTTCTATTATGAACCAACGATACTTTGCGGCAAGCTTGCAGTTTTGCTCCTGTTGATCCTTTGATTTTTGGATGATTTTGATTGTTTTGATTGTTTTGATTGCTTTGATTGGTTTTGATGGGTTTTGGTTTCTACTAAGGCTAGAGATACTAACAGTCCATTCTAAACAATTCTACACAATTCTACCATGGTGGTATTAATGGAACATTTTTTCAGTCTCAATCTGTCACATGAAGGGTTCTGCCACGGGGTCGAATTTCCGATAATTGCCTGGCATTTCGAGACTTGGTTGTGTCTTCACTATGGGAATTTTTAAAATGACGAAAATAACTCAAGAGTTTGTTGTTCTTCATACTCCAACATCCAACCTCGATGACTTTGTGGCATTGTGGGCAGATCATGGCATCCACTTCCCTTGATTTGGAGTCTTTCCTAGCGATAGATCCTCGAGTTTTCTTACTAATCCGATATCTACCGAAATAGATTCCATCAGGAGTCAAATAATTATTGGAAAAGATTCCATGTTCCAATGTCAAATGTGATAAATAACTTGAATTTTTAAACGGCAAAAACCGGGCATCTTCACAATATGGACAAAGTCCACATTTGCTCTCATTGACCTTTTCACCTTCCTCATCAAGTTCAAACCGATAATATTGTGGTTCATATGGATTATTGAGAGAATATATGGAACTTGTCTTATACACAATATTTGATATTGATCCATGAAGTTCATCTATGTCTCTATCATATTTGATCCGTTGGTGCACACAAGAAGAGATCGAGATCCCGGTTTCATGATAGACATGAGAAATGGTTTTAGGAACAGGAATTGTGCTTGTACCAGCGAAGGAATTTATCAAGTATGGATTCTCTTGCATCACTGCATAAATTGCTCCAGTATATCCATTATAATCGATCGAGCATGCCAAACAAGTAACAGTGGTATTGTCGTATCTAACATTAATTTGAACCTTGGAAGTTGGTGAAACTTGAAATCGTCCTATCCCACCCTTGGGAGGGGCCAATATTTCTGAACCAGAAGCTTTGTCAACTTGATTATATGGTTTTGGTAAAGAGTTATACGAGATCAGATTGAGTAACTCATACCCCAAGTTAATATCAGGATTATTGAGGACAGGAATACTTGGGACATAATTGTAATCTGAGATATTTTGCAGGAGGCCGTTTTGAATAGACACCAGAGCTTCTCGGGTGATTTTGTTGTCATTTCCAATACCGGTGTATTTACCAAGTGAACCCATTTCATCTAAAGGTAATTCGGGATCGAAACATATAATAAATTTTGGATCTTTAGATACCAACTGGTGCTTCCTACCGATATGATTTAGATCGTCATATTTTATGGAGTATGGCTCTTGATGCTTTTCTTGAGTATTAGTTGAAATATTGCTAGTTGGAAGGTGGCTAATATATGGAAGCTCCATGTTATATGGATAGTCGCTATTAGATGGATGATCCATATTAGGTGGGTGGTCGTTGACGTTGTTCAAGGTATCATATTCATTAGTGAAACAGTTCTGGTTGGGAGTGATTAGGGTCTCCTTTTCCGTTCTATCTATGGTATAATTATTATAGTATGATTCGTGGTCCTCAACCATCATTGAAGTGTCTCCAAAGAAATATTTGATAACGTTGGTTTCGTCTTGACTGTTTAAACAAGTTTCATGTTCAACCTCGGCACAAGCAGACAACATAAAGGTATCTTCAAGGTATTTCATTGTCTCAAAGTCCATCTCAAGATTCACTTCTATTGGAACAAGAATCTCGTGCTGTTTGTTGAAATCCATTCCTTCATTCAATTCGTCATGGTACAAATCCTTCGAGAGATCAAGATGGGATTTTTGATTAGAACTCATTCCCATGATATTATCCGATGATTTTGGTGATTTTGATGAATTTGGTAATATGATGCTATTATATATGTCTTCTTATTTGGTCTGCTTAAATTGACTTGGTATAAGAATTTCTAATTATATGCTGTGTCTAGCTAATTTAAGAAATTCGATTGATTTGCATCTGTGGTTATTTTTTGCACCCAAAGTGTCCGAAAAGGCACCAATGGGCTTAAAAAAAACTCCCTCATAATTCTAACCAGAATAATTATTTACAATCAATTCTCCGATACTCAATATGAGAAATTGGTTCAAGTATCGGAATCTGTAATTATATGTTTATTCTGCTTGAATTGATTTTGTCCCTTGATCTCAAGTCATGAGAATTAGAGTATTCTGTAAAATTCGCAATATTCTTACAATTTGGTAAAATCCCCAAATTTGGTACTTTTCCAATTTGTTCTGCTTCACCTTTCCACCAACAATTTCACTTCAAGTGACCTAAATTGATTGAAATTGGAGAAATTCCTATAATAATTGCCGTAAAAAATTAGAGTAATTTCCATACCAATTTGAAAAATGGGGTACCACAAATCAATTCTATAAAGAACGAATCAACTCAAAAAGTTCTGGTAATTCATCAGCCAGCCAAAATCAAACCCAACAACCCATCAAACCCCATCAAACCCCACAGACTCCTCTCCCTCTTCATTGATCCACTTTTTTATCTTCTTTTGATATTTCCATGTCTTCCTTCTATCGGCTTCCTAATTGAGCTGCTGATTAACCTTCCTGCATACTGACCCATCCCCATCGATTCAGAAATTTTTCGATTCACCCTACTAAACCTTACAAGTCAAGATGAGTTTGGTAAGCACATTATTCGTGCTAGGCACGTTGTTCACGTTGTTCTCCAGTACCAGATACGGTCTCTACTTCTTGGGCTTCTCGGTATTGGTTCTTATCAACGAATCCGAGCAACAAAAGAGGGCCCCCAAGGCCCAAGCTCCACCTAAAGTGGCCGCTACCAAGTCCAAGATAGCCGATTCCAAACCTTCAAAGAACAAAGAATCCCCCATTTATGCAGTTGATTTCACCTCCACAACTTTCGCCCCAGCAGAATCCACTGAAATCCCCAAAACCGTTCCTCTTAGAAGCAGAGCCAAACGGTCCCCCAAAGTGATCAAGGCCTCCAGACCCGTTACTAGTCCCATTTCAGAGCCATCCTTATCACGTTCATCAGTTGAATTGCTCCAAGCTCAAGTGTATATCTTCTACACTACTCTTACTGGTTCTTCTCAGCGGGTTGCAAAAGCATTACAGACTAAATTAATGAATGTGGATGGACTTGTTCACCAACCCAAACTCATGTCTCTTGATGATGATTTGGATGATCTCGAGGAATATTTCTTAAAAACCCCTCAAAATGGTGACACTAAGAATATTTACGTCATGGTGCTTCCATCTTACGAAACCGATTCTCCTATTGACTACTTTTTGGAACATTTGGCCGATACCTACAATGATTTTAGAATTGATAAATATCCATTGAGAGCTCTTCTTGGGTTTGCTGTGTTAGGACTCGGTGATTCCGAATCTTGGGATGGCGAAAAGTTCTGTTATCAAGCTCGTTTGGCCGATAGATGGCTTGGAAAACTCGGTGGTCGTCGTTTATACCCCATGGGTGAAGTATGTATGAAATACGAAGGAGAACCCAAAGCTCAAGAATGGATCCAATCGTTTGCTACTTTATTGGCCGATAACGAACCATTTTTTGTCGATGATGAAGTCGATGACAGTGACAAGGAAGACGAAGAGGTTGAAGATATCGATACTTTGGTCGATGTGGAAGATATGGGTGATGTGATTCGTAAAACAGCCAACAC
This sequence comes from Suhomyces chickasaworum, assembly GCA_030568495.1. NCBI lineage: Eukaryota > Fungi > Ascomycota > Pichiomycetes > Serinales > Debaryomycetaceae > Suhomyces > Suhomyces chickasaworum. The sequence continues at coordinate 52,543 of JAJMGF010000027.1, read as the reverse complement.
TAGCTCTTCAGCCTTGGAGACAAAGCAGATGGTTGCCCGTGATTCCCCAACATTTAAGCTGCTTACAAAACAAGGCTATACCATTGTGGGATCTCATTCTGGTGTTAAAATCTGTCGTTGGACCAAGAGTGCCTTACGTGGTAGAGGATCTTGTTATAAGTTTGCATTTTATGGTATTCGTTCTCATTTATGTATGGAAACCACTCCATCTTTAGCATGTTCAAATAAGTGTGTCTTCTGTTGGAGACATGGTACAAATCCAGTGGCTAAGCTGAACTGGCGTTGGGAAGTGGATGCTCCAGAAAAGGTTTTCGAAGGTGCTCTTCAAGGACACTATCAAAAGATTAAACAAATGAGAGGAGTTCCAGGAATTCAAGTTGATCGTTTTGAAGAAGCTTTTAGAGTTCGTCATTGTGCTCTTTCTCTTGTTGGAGAACCAATTTTCTACCCTCATATTAATGAGTTTGTTGAACTTTTGCATAAGGAGCACATTTCTTCATTCTTGGTATGTAATGCCCAACATCCAGACCATTTGGCTCGTTTGGCAAAGGTTACTCAACTTTATGTCAGTATTGATGCCCCTACCAAGACAGACTTGAAGAAGGTTGACCGTCCATTGAATAGTGATTTCTGGGAACGTCTCATGTCATGTCTTGACATTTTGAGAACAACTCAAAGTCATCAAAGAACCGTTTTCCGTTTGACATTGGTTAAAGGATTCAATATGAATGATATTTCTAGTTATGCTGATATGGTGATCCAAGCACAACCTTCCCAAATTGAAGTTAAGGGTGCCACCTTCTGTGGATCCTCCAATGGTAATGGAAACCCATTGACCATGCAGAATATCCCATTCTACGAGGAATGTCGTCAATTTGTGATTTCACTTTCTGAGGAATTGAAATCAAGAGGCCATTCTTATGAGATTGCAGCCGAACATGCCCACTCTTGTTGTATCTTGATTGCTCATACCAAATTTAAAATCAATGAGAAATGGCACACACATATTGATTACGAGAAATTCTTTGAATTATTAGAGAGTGGAAAGGAATTTACTGATTTGGATTATGTAAAGGAAACTCCATCGTGGGCCATTTGGGGATCAGAGGAAGCAGGTTTCAATCCCGATGATACACGTTATGATAGAAAGGCCGAGAAGTTGAAAAAGAAAATCGAGAGAGATGAATTAGCAAAAAGGGTCATAGAACAACAAAAGGAACATTAGAATAACCAAAGAAAACACTTAAGAAAAGAAGAATAGATTTCTTCTTGTAATATAGATTATTTATCCTTCTGGAGAAATCTACTATTTAGATTGACCAGTAATCCAGTACAGAGATCATTGAAACGTGTTGAATTCCGCTTACTTCACCATTGTTGGGGATGTCGCTTAATGTAAATTAATTAAGGTTGTTCAGAATCAACCGTCATATCATGACGATGAACCATTCGTTGAAAGAGAAGATGAAGAAGAAGAGAATTTCTAGCTCGTTTGATTTATCTAAAGCATCTTCGAAGGTGTTTGATTTGAATTTCCAAATATGATGTAGCTTTTTGTAAAAATGGTTACGTTCGATGACTAAATGGAGACTGTTAATTTTGACATATTATTTCTACATGGATTTATTCCAACTTTTCTTCAGTCTTATTCAAAATTAAAGGTAATATTTTCATCAGAATAAATGGTTTAACTAAAAAATCTGCTCCACTTACATATTCAAATTAATATCAAATTAATTACACAACTAGGTCCAAAGTATGTAAATAATTCTAACAGAATTAATATTGTTAATGTAAATTTTTTTCCATTTTTTCCACTAGACAAATCTTAACTAAACTAAGTGTCAATCTGTCTGGTCAAACAATCGTTTCTCGTCTTGTTGAATTCCTTCCCTTGATCTATTCCTCTGGGAGGTCTCTCTATAGGGCTGGTGTGAGCTATATGCAGTACCGCAATTTCAAAGTCACTAGAGTCAAGAACTATCAAAACATTAACCGTCAAGTATGTCATCTTCCAAGGACGAAACCTTCGAATTGAACTCCCCATTGAAGGCCAAGCCCGTGACAGAAATCTCGGGTATGAAAACACCAGAAAAATCCCCTCAAAAGTCCAATGCCTCAGTCTCCCAGGCCCCCACCTTGAGTTCCCAATCATCACCACCTCCCTCAGTTAAACCTCCTCATAGTTCCAATATTGCATTCATTCACCCTGATCTTGGAATTGGAGGGGCTGAGAGACTCGTGGTGGACGCCGCAGTGGGTTTACAGCAGCTTGGCAACAAGATCACCATCTATACCTCTCATTGTGACCGTTCACACTGCTTTGAAGAAGTATCCAGTAACTTGTTAGAGGTCCAAGTTTATGGAGACTTTCTTCCTACCACTCTATTCAACAAGTTCTACATCCTTTTCGCCATCGTCAGACAATTATACCTTACCCTTAAGTTGATTGTTAGTGGAGAATTGGCCAAATACGACTATGTGATAATTGATCAATTATCATTCTGTGTACCTTTGATTAATATTTTCAGCAAACATCATTGCAAAATCTTATTCTATTGTCATTTTCCTGATCAGCTTTTGTCTACCCGAGGTAGCTGGATCAAAAAAATCTATCGACTTCCTTTTGATTTGATAGAAGAGTGGACTACGGGATTGAGTGACAAGATCGTGGTTAATTCCAACTTCACTAAAAGTATTTTTCACAAAACCTTCAAGAGACTTTCTGTTGAACCTGGTGTCATCTATCCATGCGTTGATACAACATCTATCATGGACTCCAATTCCACTACTGATGCTCAAGTAGATGAATTCTTCACCAAGTATCCATTTTTCCTCAGTCTTAACCGTTTTGAACGTAAGAAGAATATCGAGCTTGCCATCCAGGCGTTAGCAAAATTCCGCAAAATTCATTATAGTGATGCAAAACCTATTCTTGTTGTTGCAGGAGGTTATGCAACTAATCATAGAGAAAACCAGGAATATTTATCCGAATTAGAAGCTTTGTGCAACAAATTAGCCTTGAATCATCATACTATGCATGGAGGATTGAAGTATCCTTTACCTCCATCTACTGATGTATGCTTTTTACCATCCATTTCCACCAATTTAAAAGCTTCCTTAATCAAGAGAACTCAAATGTTACTTTATACCCCTTCATTTGAGCATTTTGGAATTGTTCCTGTTGAAAGCATGCTTTATAAAACTCCAGTTTTGGCAGTTAATAATGGTGGACCAATTGAATCTATCATTAACTACAATGGCAAAAACATTGAAGAAGCTACAGGATATACTGAAGCACCAAATCATTATAGTTGGGCTAAAATTATGGCTAAGCATATTGAATTGACTCTAGAAATCAAACAGAAAATTGGTCAAAATGGTAACAAGAGAGTCCTCAGCTTATTTTCAAGAGAAGAAATGAGTTTGGCATTTATGAGAAACTTAGAAAGTGCCAATTCTACCAGCGCAAGCTCAGTAGTATTTGGGTTCTTAAAGTTTTGGAGAATTGAAATCACTATGGTCATTGTTTCATTAATTATTTACACATGTTTTTAACCTTTAAAGCAGCAGAATACTTCGTTTCAACCTAAATGGAATACATCCTTCACTGCCTTCCATAATCCAAGGTCGTTATCTTTTCTTTGAGTATAAGTTCGTTCATAAGCACCACCACTTCCACCTTTCAGATCATCTCCCCAAATATTAAGAAAACCACCACCAGAACGATCAACACGAGGTGAGAGTTTCCTGTTCATTTTTTCATGCCACAGCTCAAATAAGCTTGGGAATTGTTGAATCATAACACGAAATCCGTCATTTAATTCCTTTTCAGGGACCAATTTAAACTTATGAATACTTGAAGATGGACATTGTAAATTATACGAACGAATAGAATTATTCAACAACTTCACTCGTTCTTCAATATACTTCACATCAGAATTTATCAAATTCTCCCCCTTCATTTGTAAATTTCTTATCACATTTTCATGTAGTTGGTTGGCGGTTTCCAAAGAAGCTTGATGTAAATCTCCCGATATGCTGGATTTGTTGACGAGCCAATTGAACCAAATGGCCCGGATATCATCTCGTAACCTTTGAATAGAACCATCCAAGGATTGTTGGGTTTCAATCCAAGGTGGAAGCACTTCTTGCTTGTTAAGGATTTGATTCAAGAAATAGTTCGAATCTCGAGAATTTTTCAAATGTTCTTTATTCAAAGGTTTTCCACGTACATGGTCCATCTCTGGAGATTTGAAAAGCCCGGTGGTTTGATCCAAAGATGCATTGATTTTGTTACTTGCTAAACTTCCCACAATATCAATAGCGCTGCTGGGAGAATTGCTTATAAGCATTGAAGGGCCTAAAAGCCGTTCCTTGTACATCTCTCTGAATTGTTCCGATTCACTCTTTTCATTGGCCTTGACCTTATAATCCATGCTACTTTCCTTTGCATGCAATAGCTTCTCTCTCAAAGGCACAGGAGGTGTAAATATAAATTTGTTGCCAGGCCTTGTATGGGCACGAGGTGGCTTCGTATCGAGTATCATTCTTAGATTGGCATCGTGGATGGTTTCGGAGCCTTTCCAAGGCTCTGTCTGAGAGATCTCCTTAGCATGCTTATTTCCAATCAAGATTGGCTCACTCTTAATGTATAACTCGGCCCGCTTTAACGCTTCATTGTTGGAGTTGGCATGTTCATGAATTCTCTGAAGGCTGGGATTATTGTTTACCATCGAAGCTTCCTTCGATTTGAACACTTTCTGGAGTTGTGGATCGGCATTAGTGGTGGAAGGAATGCCCACTTGTGAGGACATTTTCTCATCCAAAATTTGCTGGAATCGTTCGGCTATGGCCGAGGACTCTACAGAGTCCGATTTGAACCGAACAAAGCTTCTTACGAGCTTCATTGTTCACTCATGTGTAGGATATTGTGGATGATGTAATTGATGGCAAATGTATATGTGGTAGTGCGAACACCGAACATCAATACTTTCCACCCAGAACCGAATAGATGTAAGGGTGATTTGTACAGGACATGTTTATATTTTACAAGTGTTTTGAATGATTCTCAATATAGTAACTATTTAAAAGAAGTATGAGAAGTGCCTTAGAATTAAAAACATGCAATAATCAGGAATAAGCGGATTTGACAGGAATTGATGGGAATTGATGGGAATTGATGGAATTTAATGGTATTTAATTGGATTTTATCAGTTTCAGGACATTGTAAGAAGGTGGTTAATTTATGGAGGTATAAATTCAATGAATAAGTATCTGAATTTGGATTAAGTATTCATTAAGATTAAACAAATCATGAATTTCAAGAGCTAAGTGAATTAGTTCTTAATGGGGTTGGAATATGAAGCACTAATGAGGCAGAAAGACACCAAATAAATTTAATTTAATGTTTAAAATGTGTATAACTGTGATTGAAGTAATGGGATTTTGAAGTAATGAAATTTTGATGAATAATTCGGCATGGTTGCGAAAACAGTGTAATTTATGGGGATAACAAGATTGACTTCTTTCTCCAAGATCACAAATGGCACGAGTTACTTCTAGCTCGACCAAACTGTGACCATAATATTTTGCAGACTTTTGACGTGTTAAATGATGCGACCATTCTAGCCAATCTAAACGATGACAGGGAAAGTACCGCAAGTTAAACGGGCGAAAAAGATTCACAAAGCATAAAAGATCAATACACCCGATCCTAAAACCACCACCATTAAGAATAAAAGCTTAAGGAAGAATCCACAGAGATACTCTCGTTTTCCCCCGGCTGAAATGATGATTTGCTTCTCAATATCGATATCGTCCATGAGTTTTATCTTCCCATGTTTATTGCCCATATCAAAGCTTCTAAATTGGGAATAATACGGATTCAGGTCTTGTTTGATGATGGAATTGAGGGCTGCGTTGTCGATGGAACTGATAGAAGCCGAATGGTTTCTAGAAGGCATGGCTTGAACCGTAGAGGAGCCGATAGAAGCTGAGTGGTTTCTCGAAGGTGACGCTTGGGCCAACGAAGAACTTCTGGTCCTATTACTTTTAGAAGGTGGAACATGGGAGTTCATGGATGAGAGTCTTCTGGGAAGATTAGGAGTATTGGAAGGTGCAACTGGGTCAGACATAATGGAGTATGTAGAGTCAGATCCAATCGAAAGAGTTTGAGTAAGAACTGTTGGAAAGAACTGGTGGGGAGTGATTGTGGCCAATTCCTAGAGTGCTAACAAAGCGTAACCTTTGGGAGCTGAAAATGACGAGGATGAGGACGAGATTGGTGAAACCTTAGAAAGTGTGGAGAATGTTCAATAGACAATCTGTGGTGATCAATAAAACACCTCGAGATTGGATGTTGGATGTTGGATGTTGTTGGTTGATAAAGAATAATACCTTAAAGATGGTAGTAAAGAGAACCTAAATAATATAGAGTGGTTCACGGACGGTTAGTACCAAAATGCCTCATAGCTCATTATATATTCCCCAGGCGGGGACTACTAGTAAGGTTACATGTCAGGCATTAGGGCACAGGCGTGTGCCTAAATGGGATCACTCCTACATACAGACGGCGCGGGATGATGTAGGGGTGCATGTAACATCAGGTCCCCCACTGTACTAGCAAAGTGCAAAAGACACCAGTGCATCGATTGCTCAATCAACACTAAAATTCATGCCTGATTAAAGTATAAGTTTTGAAGTTCTAGCGGGTTATGGTGCTGATTATTGAAGTATTACTTCTCTTACACATATCATGGTTTTCCGGCAATCACGGTAATAGAGTGAGTCGATGACAGTGGCCACCAAATTATGAGCCCCGCCCAAACCCACGTACCCCAGATCTCAGGGCCGTTGGTATGACGTAGTGATTTCGGTGTTATGTGCACCTATTGGATCCGGATTTAACCCACCACAGTCCAAAAATAACCAGGCCTTTGCTGTCAAAAATAACCAGGCTTTACTGTCACAACCAGACCTTTGCTGTCAATCGGAATTTCTTGATTGGTACTATCTTTAGAGGTCCAAAGTCATATATTCCTAGCCACCCGAGTCCGAAATAGACCCCGCCGACCCATCTAGAACTGCTGGCTGGCCCTCGGCAAAATTCCACTATTGCGATTGGATGCTACTGGTCGAAAGGCGAAGTTGCTCCGTGGCGTGGTTAGGACGCGAAACACGCGGATCAGCATCAATACAACATTCCTGCAAGGGCAAAGATGGAATTATGACGTAAATTTCAGCAATCTTCCAGAACCCGATTCATATTAATCTGATCTATGGCAAGATGAACTGTGGTCAATCTTCGATAAATCTCATCTTAACGAGTATCCCAACCTTGTGGTCCTTTGAACGTAAGTTTTGCCATTGAAAGAGATCAATACAAGAAATTCTAAAGTGACACATTGCTCTACAACACAAAATTAGCTTGTCTTGATATCGAAGCATACACAGCTATTATTAGAACACCGTATCTACAAATAACCCGAGCGAACATGGAAAGAAGTGAAGTTTCAAGTCCTAGTGGTTCTGGTTCGTCAAATAGTCGCGTGGCATACTTGAATTAAAGATTTCTAGATCATTGCCGTATGGATCTTTAAGTGTACTGGCTTTAAGTGCACTGGCTCGGGCCCTGCTGAATCGAGAGAGTTCATTGACCTAGACGGAGCGGAACAGATACCTCTAAAGGTATTTATCCCTCGAAAGGTATTTATTCCCAGGTATTTATTCTTTATCTAATTGAGTATACCCTCACCATTCCCATCAAAACAATATACCAATACTCTAGAGTATTGGTGGATTATAAAGCCTTACTTAAAACCTAAAAAGCATGTAAAATGATATGAACTGTTTCAACTTGAAATTAGTTACTGATTCTTGATTGTTGACTCTTTCACCGGTTCGGAGCACTTAGTTATAGTTTGATATGTCCATTTATTAAAACCTAGAAACTGGTTCCAGTATTATTCATGTTCAACAACTTAAAATATTCACAGATGCTCATCTCACTAACAGCCCCATATTAAAATGTCCTTTCAATTCCAAATGTCATATCAATGCTAAAATGTCCCACCAATTCCTATTACGTAATCAAGTAGTATTAACACTTCAACAACTCATCTGATTCAACATCACCAACCCATCCATGTTCAATATCAGTGCCACCATTAACGTCTCTAGGCTTCTCTACAATCCTTCATTGTGCCTTCCTCATCTCACATTGAGGTCTTTTGACCAAATATCACTTCCATTCACCATTCCAGGTCACCCCGATGCAACTATCAAAGGTGTAGTCCTTGACAAAGACAACTGTTTTGCCAAAGATCATGATGATAAAGTGTGGCCAGCTTATGAAGTAAGTTAATTGGAGGAATCGTTTCAAGTCTTCATTACCTTTTTCCTTTTGAATTGTACTAACCACAGGAAACCTGGAAAATGCTCAAACAAGCTTATCCAAGGGAGCATCTCTTGATTGTAAGTAATTCTGCCGGTACCAACGACGATGTAGACTACAAGCAAGCAGAGAAGCTCGAGAATGATACGCAGGTCACTGTTCTCCGTCATCCCACCAAGAAACCTGGGTGTTTCAATGAAATCCACCAATACTTTGCCCAGTATGGTATCAAGTCCAATGAGATCTTGGTCATTGGAGATAGACTCTTCACCGATATGCTCATGGCTAACATGATGGGGTCGTGGGGTCTCTGGTTGAGTGAAGGAGTTGAATTATCGCCCAAGATGTTCCCTCTGTTGGAAAGGTCTATCTACAGTCGTTTAGTGAATACCACCAACCCGTTTGTGCCTCCTATTCCTACAGACTCTACAAATTAAGGCACATCTCAAGTTGTTTGAATCAGATGATAACCTCTTTCATTCCCTTGACAGTGATTCCAGATGATGTCGTGTCTACTGAAACCACCGAGAAATCATATTGCATTCATTATCTCTATAAATTCTTTTCTTATTATATCTGTCAAGTAGAAGTTCCCATTGGCACTCATAGAAATTATCCATAAAAGGGACGAGCTGGTGCTAAGTCAGCTTCAAGTTGGCAAATTTTCTTACGTGCCGTGAATTTATTACCTTGATAGATATCAATTGCAAACTAATGACAAACTACTGAACAATATCGTAGCTTTAGAAATGGTTTGAGAGGGCACTTTCAACACAGAAAATTTCATGGTTTAAAATCGGGTTAAAAACCAATTTTTCACATCCTAAGCGGTACAACCTGGGAAATAATTTATGTTTTTCAATTCGGGTCACAAATTGAATCGCTTGTACTCAAATGGATAATTTGTAGAGACTTCAAATGATGTAGATTTGTTAGAGAAAAGAACAGATTTGATAAATTGTGAGAAGAGGAAAAATAATCTCGAAATTAATACTGAAAGCTGTGATTTTTGTCAATGACTTCTACTCTGGTGACTTCTACCCGTGACTTCCACCCTGTTAAATTAGACTTTTGTCTTTATATTCTGCTCCCATGGTTCGAGGGTTCAAAAAAGAAAATGCGATTTCTGTGGATCGAACACAGGACCTTCAGATTAACTGTGACTGAATCTCTTCAGTCTGACGCTCTCCCAACTGAGCTAAAACCGCATTTGTTGAAGAAAAATGGATTTCTACGTTTATAACGACCAAAAATAATTTCGAATTGATGTTCAGTTCTGACTTAGTTTCGATTCCTAAAGTTATCATAGAAATCATATTCTGTCTACAATATCGTTAAATTGCGAATCTGATCCAAATTCGCAATTTGAAGATTATTCTACTAATTTCAGCTATGCATTTATAAATTCCATTGCAAAATGTATATTCTTAAAGGTATAATGATTATTAATGCTTCTGAAAGCTTCTGAGAGCTTCAGGCATCATTTAAATATTTATTGGGATTTTAGTATTGAAATTCCCTCGTTTAGCCTTAGGAGAAAATCACCAATATTTCACATAAATGATTTCAAAGAAAGATATCACATAGAGCAAAAGAGGTATATATAAAGTAAAAAGGTAGACGTATTTATATGTATTTCTATTAACTACCAGAGGTAGAGGTAGACATATTTATATAGACCTACCAATGTAGACATATATATTTATTTATAAGTTACCATAAATAGACATATATATTTATTTATATATTACCAGAAGTATAAGTAGACATATATATTTAATTATATATTACCAGAAGTATAAGTAGACATATTTACAAACATTACCCAAAGATATACTTCTATATAATGATCAATGTTCTATCTACTCATTGCTCTGGGATTGACACCAGAATGCACAGAATTTAAGAATTGTAAGTATTTTGGGATGTTTAATTTTAAATATTCAAACTTTTCTAAATAAACATAATGTGTTGAAAGACGAAGTGGAATTTAGCCACTTGAAGAACCTGAATCTACCAAACATCAAGCTTCGATGGTCACCTAATATGGACTTATACTTGAGCAATTCATATCTTTGTATTGATTCAAAATTGAGGTAGTATTTCCAGAACTGTTTCCAGAACTTGTTGAAATGAAAGATCCTCTAATAATTCACGGGACCTTTAATGTCAATACTGAAATTATCCAATTTTTTCATCTTAATGGGAATAGTCTATACCATTTACTGGAGCTGAGGAGTTTGGCCATTTGGCTCATATAGTTCATCTTGACTATTTCAAAATATTTCAACTTCTTTCTTATTTGGCTATAATGATGAATTGGTTCCTTCATATTGACAATATGTCGTTTTAAAACTTCATCAAAATCCTAATAATAAATTAAGTTTCACGACTGGCTCTATCGTTTTTGCTCTTTTTCTGGCTCTATTTTTTTGCTCTATCTTTCTGGCTCAATTCGGTATTTTAAGCTTCAGTAATTGATTCTGGTGTAATCTACTTAATACTTGAAATACGCAATGAAGCGTAGGTAGGTAGATGTACAAACGGTTTACCGTTTGGGTTTCTGGGAAATTATCAGCCTCGAAGAATGCTACAAATTCTGCTTCATTTTCTGCTACATATAATTCCATAATTTGTAACCTTTGGTGTATGGAGTGAAGAAATAATGTCGCATCACTTTTCGCTATGCTCGATATGTTCGATATGTCTTGTCGTTTCCTCGTTCCGCGACATTTATAACTATTACTTATCCGTTTACCCACTCGGCATAACAAAGAAAACTCAGACGCTTCAGCTTGCTTCTCCTAATTAAAAATTGGGGCACTTCATCGAACCTGGATCTTCCCTTCCTTTCACATATTCTTTGTATTCTTTGTATTCTTTGTAGACTTTGATAAATTACAAGCTTGTGAACCTCGGTTTCTGTTCCTGCATATAACTCTGCCACGCAAGCACGGACAAAATAACTCCCAGTTGTTCAACTTAATTACCAACTCATCATGTGGTTATTTGAATGGTGTATGTATATCTAAGTTGTTTCCGTGTTATAAACGTGAAATCTGTGCTGCTCCTTTTGCTGAGGAGCCCAAAAAATCTACCGATCCGATGGATTTTGGCCCAAATCGAGTGTTCTTGTCTATCGCCCATTTCGAGATCGATCAACAAAGCATTGGATATGATAATGGCAATCTTTACACTTCATGAGTAACGTTGATAAGGCGAGAGAACAACAAAAGCCACGGCTAAAACCCTATACTAACAACCCAGTCCAAGATGTCTTATCCTCATTAGGATTATGGAATAAACACGCCAAATTGTTGTTCCTTGGTTTGGACAACGCCGGTAAGACCACCCTTTTACATATGTTAAAGAACGACAGATTGGCCACTTTACAGCCAACTTGGCATCCAACCTCCGAGGAATTGTCCATCGGTACTGTGAAGTTCACCACCTTCGATTTGGGTGGACATCAACAAGCTCGTCGTTTATGGAAGGATTACTTCCCAGAAGTCAATGGTATTGTGTTTTTGGTTGATGCTGCTGATCCAGAACGTTTTGCTGAATCCAAGGCTGAATTAGAAGCTCTTTTCAAGATCGAAGAATTGAGTAAGGTTCCATTCTTGATTTTGGGTAACAAGATTGATTCTGCCAACGCCGTGGGAGAGATGGAATTGAAGTCTGCTTTGGGATTATACAACACTACTGGAAAGGATACCGGAAAGTTGGCTGAAGGTAACAGACCAGTGGAAGTATTCATGGTTTCTGTTGTGATGAGATCCGGTTACGGTGACGGTTTGAAATGGTTGTCCCAATACATCTAATTGGCCCATCTATCGTCTGCTAGAAGCTGACGGTTCCATCTTGCTAGTCTATATCAGTAATATATCAAACTTAGTCTGCTTGTAATTAACTATGGTTAACTATGTGTCACGTGACCAATAATCTACTATCTATAATTTAACTCATCGCAAAATCTTTCACATACATCCATCATGAGTGAACATACCAACAAAGGAGCCCTTCATCCGGAGCAAAAGAAGTGGAAGGCCCCCAAGGGGCCAAAGCCAATCCAACACAAAAACAAAAACACCATTGGGTTGGGCAGAAGTATTGCAAATCAAAGAAAAATGGAGAATCAAATCCAAGTTTTACCTGATGGTGAAATGCGGTTTACCACCGATAAGAAGGAAGCTGATTGGGTCAAGATGAGATCCATCACTCAGGAAAATGCTTTAGACGAGTTTTTGAGTACTGCCCAGCTTGCAGACACCGATTTCACTGCCGAAAAGGGGCAACAAGTTAAGATCATTAAGGTGGGTAACACCTCTATTGTTAATCAAAATGGTTTATTGACCACTCAAGAGATGTTGGACATGAAGAGAAAGCACAACTTGTTTGAAAACAAGTTGACTATTCCCAGAAGACCTGAATGGAATAAAGAGCAATCTAAGTTGCAAGTGCAAAGACAGGAAAATTTGGCGTTTTTGGAGTGGAGAAGACAGTTGGCAGCATTAACTGAACAGAACGAGTTGTTGTTGACGCCATTCGAAAGAAACTTGGAGGTTTGGAAGCAATTATGGAGAGTGGTTGAAAGATCAGATTTGGTGGTACAAATTGTTGACGCCAGAAACCCGTTATTTTTCAGATCGGTTGATTTGGAAAGATACGTTGAAGAACTCAGTAACTCTCAGAACCATAAGGAGAAGAAGAACTTGTTGTTAGTTAACAAAGCTGATTTATTGACCAGAGCTCAGCGTGTTAAATGGGCGGAATATTTCAAGTTAGAAAAAATCAACTACGTTTTCTTCTCTGCCGCAAAGGCAAATGAGTTGTTGGAAAAAGAAAGGGAAGAATTAGAAAACGCCAAGAATGATATCATGGCCGCTGCTGCTGCTTCTGCTGCTGCTGGTAACCCTTCAACCGTCCAAGTTGAAGAAGAAGAAGAAGAAGATGACATCAACCAGGATATTAAAATTTTAAAGATTGAAGAATTAGAAGAGCTCTTCTTGAAGGCGGCCCCTAAATTCGAAATTGATCCAGAATTCCCTGAAAGAAAGTTGAACATCGGATTGGTTGGTTACCCTAACGTTGGTAAATCTTCTACCATTAATGCCTTGGTTGGTTCCAAGAAGGTGTCTGTTTCTTCAACACCAGGTAAAACCAAGCATTTTCAAACTATACATTTATCACCCGAAGTTTTGTTATGTGATTGTCCTGGTTTGGTTTTCCCAAATTTCGCTTATACTAATGGTGAATTGGTTTGTGATGGTGTCTTGCCAATTGATCAATTAAGAGAGCATATTCCTCCTGTATCAGTATTATGTCAAAGAATCCCTAAACATTTCTTAGAAGCTGTTTATGGTATTCATATTCCTATACAAAAAATTGAAGATGGTGGTAATGGATATCCAACAGCCCGTGAGTTATTAAATGCATATGCCAGAGCCAGAGGTTATATGACTCAAGGTTTCGGTTCTGCTGATGAACCAAGAGCATCAAGATATATATTGAAAGATTATGTTAATGGTAAATTAACCTTTATTGTTCCACCACCAATTCTTAAAGAAAATGGTGAATGGGATTTACCATCTTTAGAAGATGGTAGAGAATTTAACAAGGAACTTTATGGTTTAAAGAATTTACCAGAATCAAGACAACAACAAATTATAACTGCCATTAACAATAAGAATTTGAATGTTGATGAATTCAATTTAGCTACTGATCTTGCTAAATTAAACTTTTCTATGCATATTGGAGACGGTGATGAAGAGAAAGCAAAGACCATGTTCTATGGTGGTAAACAAGCCGCTTTAGAAAGTGCTGGTGATGATTTAGACAGGGAATTCTTCAAGATGAATGGTGTTCAAGGTAAATTAAATACTCCATTCCATAAAAAGGAAAATGAGTCTAAGAGTAAGAAGCATAACAAGAAGAACAAGAAGCAGGAAAAGAAGTTGAGAGTGGTTGGATATTAATGAGTTATGGCCTAGCATTAATGGACATTATATTGAAAATCTGTAGGAACCGATCAAGAGATGTAGAAGAGATAAAGTGAAGAATAAAGAGAAGTTAACAAAGGAAGAATCTTCAAGGGTCAATGGCTTCAAGACAAGCTCAATTTAATTCAATTCTTAATAGATAAATCGACATTTCAGTGGATTTAGGAAATTGTTCAGTAATTCATACTAAGTAATCGTTATGGAATTTAGTTAGTATTAAGTATCGTTATAGTTTGTGAGTTTACAATATTTTACAGGTTATCTATTATTACATACAACTAGTAAGTTTAGTAGATTCTGAAAGATGGACCCATGGTAGACTTGATGACCAAGGAACCGACGTTTTGCCAGTTCTTCTTCAACAAAGAAACCAAGAAGTTAGCAGCCATCATGATTTGGTTAACCAAGACGGTTTCTTCCATCTCAACGTTACCAACAGCAACAGCCAAACACAAGACCTTCTTCAATTGGAACTTGATGGTAGACTTAACATCAGTGACCTTAGAGTACAAGTCATCGTTGTGGGAGACTGGGGTTGGGAACTTACCGGCCTTAGACAAAGTTGGACCCAATAATCTTGGGATTTGCTTGATCAAAACTTCGGAAGCGACGAAAGCGTTGTACTTCTTAGCCAACTTCTTAATCAACTTCTTGTTCTTGTTCAACTTCTTCAAGTCATCGACGGACATGGCATCAACACCAACAGACTTAGCTCTGTCGACATCGAAAGCATCACCAAAAATACAGATGGTCATGTTTGGTCTTGGGACATGAGGCAACTTCAAAGAACCAGAGAAACGCTTGTCTCTTTGAGGGTCGTAGTTCTTTAAACCGACTTGTAATTCGACGGTTTCCAAGAAGTTTCTCTTCTTGGTCTCGGTAGAGAATTCCAATAACTTTTGGACGTTTTCACGGACGTGACTTGAGGTGATCTTAGACATGTTGACTAATTTCGTCTCCCAAAATAACTTGGTAAATTACTGATTCGACGAGGATAAAGTATGAGTAGAGGGAATGGCGCGGTTTATATAGTGCGTGAAAAAATTTCCTCTCATCGATATCACGTGGATTTTCACTTCAGCTCACACAAAATGCTTCGTGGTTAGGGCTCGTGCCCTAACGCCTGTAATACTTGCAACCAACTGATACACCACCCCCACCTGATCTAGTGATGAAGTGTTCTATAAGGCCAATAAATCCAATCATACGGCGATTCACGCTGGGTGCCATAAGGAGGGCCCGTGAATCGGAATTGGGCCATGAAAAGCTCAAAAGTCCAGCTTCTTCGAAGCCCCAAACACGTCAACAACGTCTAGACATCATCAACATGACTACACAGTCGAAACTCTTCAAGGTGGATAACGATTTCCGCATCTTCGATAAGAGTATCCGAAAGGTTTTAGATTTAGGGTGTGTTCCGGGCAATTGGATGTCTTATTCCAAATTCAGAATGTGTCAATTGCACAACTTGACCGATGAGACGTTCAATAAGAAGTGTCACATCCTTGGATTCGATCTCCTCTTTGCTAGTCCTCCCTTGGGTGTGTCTACCATACAAGGTAACATCTTCTCCAAGATGTCACATGAAAACATCGCCAATCATTTTAAAGAGATAGCATTACGTGATACCATGTCCAAGCCATCATCTCAATCTCTGGAGTTACTGAAGTTACTGGAACTGTATTATAGTAAAGAACAAAGAGAAGCGGAGATAGATACTGAAATTGAGCACTTGGCTCGAAATATGGGGAAATTATCCTTGGTAGATATTCCTCCTGAAGTGATTAAATTGGGTGAAATTAAAAGAGATGAATTATTGAATACCATTGATTATAGACCAGATTTGATCTTATCTGATTTAGGAAAACCATTCATGCAAATGGATGGCTTTTTCAATCAAACAAACAGTCGGCCTTATCAGAGATATAATAATAATACTAGTTTAAATTTACCCTTGGTGGATCCTATGAAGGCATCGCTTGATTTAGCAGATGCTACAGTATTTTTAACTGGAAATTTACTTAAACCTGGTGGTAAATTGATGCTTCGTTTATCTGTTGTTGATCATAAAGATACCGAAGTTTCTCTTCTCAAGACTCGTCTTGATCATATTTTCAATTCAGTCATCAAATGGAGTAGAGATGAAAATCATGAGGATGATGTGGATGAATTATACTTCATTTGCGAAAATAAAAAGCACGACAGCGAGTTCGATGTTAAGAAGTTATTCAATCTTTAAATTTAACATCAAATTACAAATTACGGCGGGCCGTTAATAAACAGTTTAAATGAACAGGCGTTTATAATGAACAGAAGGAACTATAAAAACGTAACTTTTTATATAGATCCTAAAGTGTAATCTTCAAGACTCACACTTTAGATTTTGAGGAGACATAACATCGTTTCTCCTAGCACGATTAAGGCTCTTAAGCTTCTTCGGTTTCTTCAGCTTCTTCCACTTCTTCTTCTTCGGCATCTTCTTCAGCTTCTTCAGCTTCTTGAGCCACATCTACTTCCTCTTCAACTTCAGCAGCACCGTTGACGGATTCAACGGTACCATTGGCCTTTGTATCATCAAGATCAATAAGAGGTGCACTAGCTCCGGTATCTGATGAAAGATTCAATCCAGAAACATCATCGGTTAATCTCTCAAGAATCTTCTTTCTGTTCTTCTTTTCTAACTTATTCTTCCATGCGGATATAGCTTCAGATAATTTGGCTTGATCCAATCCATAGTTAACAGCGAACATTGAAGCTTCGGTATATCTTTCACTCTTGACTAACAAATCCAAACATCTATCCTTGTTACCAGATAACCATAATGCTTGGAATGCCAAGTTATATTTACCCTTAGCTTCACTTTCTTCAGCTAATCTATTAAGACCTTCTTTGTCATTTGAAGACGACAAGATTAATAATAATGATGAGTAGTCATTAGCTAACCAGAAACAATCTTGTGCTAATTTTATTTGCCATTTATTCAAAGCCAAATCACCCAATCTCTTCCATCTTGATGAATTAGATAATGCAGTTGATGGATTTTCTTTTTGATTGGTAGATAACAACTCATATGCTTGTTTCAAATTATTAGTAGAAAGAGAAATTTGGAATTTAGAGTCGAAATCTTGGGATAAAGAATATGACAAGGATAAATATCCTAATTTCTCAAAGAATCTTGATAATTGGTTAGATTCAGTTTTAGAGAAGCCATTCAAGATGGTGATATACTCCTCTGATAAGTTTTCCAAGCTAATACTAGATAAGTCTGGGATTTCTTCACCGGTTTCTTCATCAGTTTCAGTCTTAGAAGCAAATTGTTCCAAGTCTCCACGCATCACTAATGTTTGCAATTCCAATAATTCGGAATTAACAAACCATGAAATAACGTTGAAAGATTTATCAATCAAGTACAATTTACCTTCTTGACCAGCCTTGTAGCCGATAATGTAATACTTATGTTCAAAGTGACCCAAGTTTATAACTTCACCACCAACAAAGTAATTCAATCTATTGGTAGCAGCGGTGGTGTATACGAACACATCACCTATGAATTTACCAGACAAAATAGATTCAGAAGTTGGTAAAGTGTATAAAACATCAAAGGTGGATTCTGCACCTTCTTCAGGATCTAATTCATCAGCAGCCAATGCTTCTTCAAACACAGAGTGATTGTAACTTAAGAAGTAAACTTCATCACTCTTCTTTGCAGCTCCGACAGTGCTATCACTACTAGAAGAAGTAAGAATAGCCACTAACTCACCATTATCAGACCAGATAACGTCGACAATATCTTCATCAATGTCAACTCTTCTGACCAATTTACCATGTTCCCAATCGTAAAAGGAAATACATCCCTCAGATTTAATACCCAATAAGTAACCAGTGAAAATTTTGTCAGCTTGATAGATCAAATCAAGAGTCAAGTATTCTTGGAAGTTCTTAAATATTTTAACTGACATTTGAGATTCTCTGATAGCATAGGAGCAATTGTTCGAAACATCGTGAGAGTTCCAACTGAAGTCAAGGGCATTACCATAAGCCTTGGATCTCCATGCCAATGATGTGTATACGATATATTCACCATCACCGCAAACTGCTGCGTAACGTCCATTAGGAGAATGAGCCAAAGATTGTGGGTAGATTTCTATCGTTCCTAAGTCTCTTTGTTGTACAGACAAAGCTTCACCGTCCTTCAAGCCATCAGTGGATGAAGGTTTGATAATAGACTGGAAAACTTCGGTATTCTTGGCATGAATAAGCTTGTTATTTGAGTCCATGGAGAAAAGTGGTTCTTCATTACCTAATTTGATGATTACAAAACCGGAATCAAAACCAGCAGCCACAAGGTTTGATTTGGGTAACATACCGATACACCATGCTCTTTCAAGGCTATAATTGATAGACTTCTCTAACTTGAAGGTGTTGGAGTTCCAGAATCTGATGGTACCGTCCTCAGAGCCGGAGACGATCAAAGGGAGTTCTGGGTGGAAGATGGCGAAAGAAACATTGGATAAATGGCCTTCCAAAGTGGCAACACATGATTTGGTTTGGTAATCCCATACTTTGATGGTTTTATCATCCGAGGTGGTAATCAAGTAAGGCTTGTCTGCTTGAGGATAATAATCCACATAATTGACACCTTTGGTCTCGTGGGCCATAAGAGTGAAATTTGGTTGGGAGGAACCCAAAGACCAAATCTTAACTGTTCTATCCAAACAAGCGGAAGCAAAAGTGTTAGGGTCCTTAGGGTTAAAGTTTACACTCATAACATAGTGTTGATGGCCCTCAAAAACCTGTTCCAACTTCCAGTTGTTTTCCCAATTCCATAACTTAATGGTTAAATCATCAGAACACGTCAAGATATAAGGCTTAGATGGGTGAACAGCAATACCTCTAATATAATCAGGATGAGCTTCAAATTGAGTGATCTTTTCACCAGTGTTATAGTTATAAACACGAATCTGGAAATCGTCCGATCCAACCACAATCCAATTCTTACGGGCAATAAATTTCCCAGTTCTTACTGGAAGTTCAGTGACCTGGATCGATTTGACTAACGAGTTGGTGGCATAAGACCAAATGTCAATCTTACCATTGTATAAGGTAGTTAAGATCCAAGGCTCGGATGGATGGAAGTCAATGCCTTTGACCCTATCGGAACGGGTCGAAAACTGTTTTACCACGTCCAATTTCATGGTGTTGTAGATTTACTTGAACGAAATGTTGTGAAGTTGACACGCTCACTCATGAAAAAGGGACGTACACGACTTGATCTACCACGAGTGGTGCGACTGAGAAAGGGAGAATAAAAGGAAGCGAACAATTGAAAATAGTAATGGTTTCTATTAATATGGTGAATGGCTAAGATTAATTAGATACTTATTCTATACAATTGCAGTATAGATGGTATAGATGGTCTTTGTGAGTATTGGGGTGGATTTGGGGTATTTTTGAGTGATTTTTTTGGGGAAATTTGATGAATTTTCAAGGGGTTCTTGGGAGTTTTGGCATTAATTTCATTTTCGCACTGAGACTCTCGCTGGAACTCTGAGACTCTCGCTAGAAGTGAGACACTACTCAATTTTCACTAGAACATGCTCTCAATGGAATTAGAATATTAAATGGTAGAATTAAACAACGTTGAGGTTTCTAATCGAAGTTGATTTTTAGGAGTATTTCATTGGTTTTTCATTTGGTTCAAAGGGTTGGATTTGGGTGGTTAGTTTGGGTGGAGTTTGAAGGGAGTGGCAAGTGTAGTACCGCGAGCCTCCCCAAGAAATGTATTTTCTCGCCAGATCTCTCGTCCCACTACTGGGAGCTTCTTCCTAAGGTACTAACCTGGTAACCGTCTAAAGGTGGATACTCGACATAATAATCCAGTATGGTTTTCACAGTTACGCTGGCCAATTTGGTAGAAGGGTGAAATTGGTGTAATTCCTTACCACAGTCAAATTCTACAATGTTCTACAGTTCTGTCAATTAGGACTTCTGGAATTCCTGGCTAGTTTAATGGGTGGTTCACCAATTCATCCATACTAATCCTTATAATTATTATGGAATTGGAGAGTTCCGCTTGTTAATAAATTGATAGATGTTTCAGCTCTTTGATTAATAAATGATTACTCTAAAGAATTTACTTTCTGGATTGGAAGGGTTTTTCACTACCTGAATTGGAACAGTTTACTCTCCATAATTAACTACTTGTTTATTTAACATTTTGTCAAATTTTCATTATTTTCATTATTTTCATTATCTGAAATGTTACGAAAATTGTGTGAAATTACAAAATTATTCCAAACTAATTTAGTAGAAAATTCATTCTGTTAAAAGGGATTTTCATAATAATTAATACTATTGACATTGGGTCTATTCATTGACAATTCTCTATTATCTCAATTGTTTCAATTTTTTCAATGATCTCCTTTTAATTTCAATATACTTGCTCAACAGTTCCTCTTCTATCAATTCTATAAGCTTTTTCTAAAGCCTCCAACTTGTGAATATATTCCATCCATTGAATATCAAAGGTTTTATTAGAAAACTTCTCTAATACCAATTTAGCACCGTTGGATCTCATTTCCTCTAACACGTCTTCTGCAACCAATTCAGGGTTTTGGATGAATAATCGTTCTAACAATTCACAGAATGAAGGAAATTCCACCAATTTCCCATCTTGCTCGAAAATAAGGTTTGTATCGTCTTTCTTTTGTAACAGAGAATCATAATCGGGATCAGATTGGTCTTTGAAGAAGAATCCCGTATCGTTGCGCCAGTCTGGATGGTTTATCTCACTATTCCAACTGGTAACAATATCCAAATATGGCCCAGCTGATGCATGACATAAAGGTATCACCCTTCCCAAGTATTCCACCACTCCAATGCCAAAATGCTCGTTCCACATACCATTGAGTCCGTACTTGGCCCTGGAAAGCCATTTCACCACCTCATCATAGGAACAATCCACCACAAACTCCACAAAGTCTCTCAATCCCAATTGTTCAGTGAGTTCCTTAACATTGATAAGCGTGGCTGTATCATCTGCGGTTCTGCAGCTTCCCAAGAACACAATGGTTGGAAGGTTTTTGATGGGGATTTTGAACTTGCGGAAAGTGTCCAAGAATTTGGCATATTGCTGGAGAATAAGACCGTGACGCTTCTCTGGTCTGAATTGAGCAATGTAGAGCATCTTGTTTTGCTTTGGAGAGCCAGAGGTTTCAAGGGTAAGATTTTCCGTTCCACATGGAGGATAAAGAATGCTCATTTCATGGCCCAAACCCTTATTCAACATCAAAATTCCCGAAAGATGGTTGTAAGTCCATGTTCCGTTGGTCAAAACAATATCCACCAATGAACCCAAATAAGCGTAAAAGTAGTACAAGGCTGACCAGTAGTATAACTTGACTATTTGCTTGATATCTCCCAACAGTCTCAAATTGAATATATCAATAAGCTTGTTGAATTTCAATTTGTTGAACATGTCATTCTGAATGATAGGGTAGTGAACATATGCAAGGATGGGAATCTTGAGGGCAAAGCTGGCAGGGATGAATGAGCCCGGTAAGCCAATGGTATCGATCCAGACATCTGGAGCCAATTGGTACATTGCTTCAAGTGATAAGAGGAAAGAGCCAAAGAGTTGGCCCACCATGGTGAGTCTTTTCCAGTATTGACCGTCGATCAAGTTGCTGAAACGACGCAAGTAGATGAATACCACTCTTTTGGAATCAAGGTGGTCGATGTGGAATTTTTCCGCCGCTTTATTAAGAATGGCCAATGGTTCTGCTTCCACGTTGGTGGTGTAGATGACCACAATGTTCTTGTCATCTGCCAACAATGTGGACTTCACTGCCTGCCACAACACTCTTTCTCCGCCTCCACCGTTATTGGCGTAAGGATGGAAAAACCCGTAAAGAACACGTCTATTGGGGTCTTCAGCTCCCCGACGACGTAATTCACTAAGAAACTCTTCATTGTAATCCAATGGGTTCACTTTGAGATTGTTGTTGAGGTAATTTGTATAGAAAGATGGCTGATTGCTGGCCAAGATGAGCCTTCGACGGTAACTGGACTTCTTATGGCCAACCTTGAGGTAGATTGGCTTGGAGTACTCAATGACTTTTCTGATCTTATCCTGCCAGTTTTGAGGAGGAACAATGAGATAATGAGGAATCACACTGGTGAACACTCTAACAATGAAGTATATCAGGGCCAAGACCCCTAGTAGAAAGAACATAAGAAAATATGAAGATCAGATGAAAAGATATGAAGATAATCTGAAGAAAAGATATGATATGATGTTGAGATAAGATCTCGTGAGACTCAGAAGATAAAAAATAATACCACTTAAGTACCACCCGAAAAGAGAAAAGAAGATAAAGGAAGAAAAAGAGTAATGGAAAAAGAGTTATGGAAGAAATTCAAAGAAAGTGATGAAAATGTAAATTCGATTGTTAATTATTTGATAGAACTGAAGTCTGAGTTATTAACGTTTAGGTTTTGCTGGTATTGTGTTACAGTTGGTAATTTTCACTATGAAGTTGATTATGTCCATGTAAAATTGAAGTGGACTGTGTTTAATATAGAGTATTTACTACGGATTTTAAAGCCTTTCTTGGTACTAAACGATTCCAATATGTATTTAGTGCAATCCGGCCCAATTAAATTTAATTAATTAAATTAAATTAAATTAGATCAAATGACGTTATATCGAATAGGGTTAAATCGAGTTAAATTTGATAATGTTCATAGTGTTGTGTATTATGGTTGGGGTTTGGAGTTCGTAAAAGTTGAAGTTGTGGCTCTATCAATCTACGCTAATTATTAAGTAAATGCACTGCAATGTAAGACCTTCGGCTCGTTGGCTCTTTGGCTCACTGTCTCATGCTCTCTAGCTCTCTGGTTCTGTCTTTGAGAATATTAATTGAATATTATACCTTGTAAAATACATTATTTAATACAAGATGAAATATCAAATGAATAGCTCTATTTATTTACCTTAACTTTCGGCTATTAGGCTATGATCAATAGATGTTATTCATTTAAATATGTACCATCACCACTAATGAATAATCGTTTTGCTTGCCCAATCAGTAATGATAAATTACTTCAATATTCCGCTAGACAACTTTGAACTGTAAATAATTGATAATGATTATTGATGCCTGAACGATTTTTTCAGCCACTATCCATTTGATTTAATCACGAGCATTACCATTAACCAATTACTATTCATTGAGTATTAACCGTTAACCATTTACTTAAATCATGAGTTAACATTACCAATTCGATCATGAGTAACCATTAACAACACATAGAAGATATGAAAGTGATTAGTTAGTTGTGCACATTCTCCGTTAGACGAATTGGGAAGATTATTTGCTAAACTTCATCATGTAAGAACAAGAAGATTATCAATCGAATTTGGAGGTTTCAAGGAGTGGGGCCCAATCAATTAAAAGGATCATTAGCTTCATTTCTACGAGTAAATTTTATTATATCGGTAGTAAAATAATATACAAATAATATGCAATAATATACTGTCGACAGTACTGAGTAAATATTAACCCCAATCAGTCAACTACCTTATTCGTTGTCTGAGACATCAATGTAACATTAGAAGTAGTGAAGCCTTGGTTTCAGAAGGAAGGGGTATTGTAGATTATTGTAGATTGCTGTGGATTACTGTAAATTACTGTAGATTATACCTGTTGACTATTCGGGAAGTCACCCCGAAACCCCTTCCTGAATTATATCTTATGCACTGATTTTGCATGATGGTACCTTACATATACAATCACTTCAAACACTGCAATACTCTGACAATAATAACAAGGTAATCAGCTATTGAATAATTATAATGAATAATTATACCTTACTATGGCTATTGGACCTGGTCGCACTTACTAACCTCTACCTTAGAGCCAGTCCATAAACAGATAAACAGATGAACAGATAAACAGATAAACATGTTAGTTACAATCTTGGAAATAGAAGGAACCCCTTGGAATTGTACTGACAGGGATCACACACCTCAACCTTAAATTGCACCTTGTCTTCCCTCGCAGGAGCTTCGCTCGCGTTAGAGACGCACCATGCACCAGATTTGATTGCAACTCAAGTGGTATCAAGTGGTAAGGCAAGCAGATTGAACTAAACAGAGATTTTGTCTAATGAACTGCCTTGAAAATTTGCTTACAAGTAATAGACTAGATGAAAATCACATCTATGCTTTGCGCTAGATGGCTGGCTTATGGAGAACAAGTCAACGCGTCTTCTCTAGGCTTTAACTGGGTAGGATTGGGGATTGTATATGTGTATGTGGTTGTGCATGTGTGCATGGTGCATTAAGTGATAAAGTTGTGGGATGCATCGCGTTGCATTGATTAGGACCCGATAACTCCTATTGTCTCAGTGCTCCTTACTGACACCTTATTGTGTATAAAGGTACATTCCACTCCATCCCCTGACAAAGGTGGGCATAGGGGATATGACCCAGCATTCTCCACCAATGAGTCCATTCCCACCAGTGAGTCCATCCTCCACCACTCCCGGCAATACCCATTTAGTTAAATTCTAACGCAATATGCACTTGAGGGAATCACTTCAGGTGATGCTCATTCCGATAGGTGCATGTTGCACCCAAAATCCCCGGGTCTAAACTTTAATAAGCATACATTATGAGCCACGCGACCACGTGACCAATAACCCCTGCGAGCCCTGCCAATCCTTCCTTCCTATTCGGGTTAAATTACCTACGCGTACCCTTCTCTTCTTCTTCTACTTTGCTCTTGCTATCGTCTAACTAAATACACCTCACTTGGCAGTTTAGGGTGTGGTTTAATTGATTACTTCCAAGTTCATTCGTATTAGTGTTTTACAAAACCCGTTTGTCGCTTCCCAAAACCAAAATCTCCTATCAAAATCCTTGCCAAATCGCCAGTTTTATCATCCATTAACTATTCAGGCGGCGCATCTTGACTTCAAATCCATCGAGTTGATTAAAAGTTAATTATTGGATTCCACCCAGAAAAACCTTGATTTAAACTTCAGAATCCATTTCTAGTTGTTGATAAGTTGATAAAAACCTGCCCCAGATTTTTTTGGAGCTTTTGAATCGAAGTTTTATCTCTTTCTTAACCGCCAGGCTTATTAGCCAATATTTGGTTTACCTTGATCAATTGACTCTTCAAAAAATCGTCAGAATCATAATGAGCAGAGAAAACGTGTCCACCACTATTACACAGGCTCCAGATGAGTTTAACAACGTCAGGGTACCCGTAAAGCTCAAAACCCCTTTGAAGAAGGAAGAATTGGAGAAGATTGCCAAACAACTTAAGAAAAAGCTTTCTAAAGCGTCCATTACTGCTAAACAATCTTTCTCTCCAGGGAAAGCCACCTTGGGCGTCAACATGCTCAAGTCTAGTCCCTTGAAAAGCTATGTGGTTAAGAAGAACTTGAATTCTTCACCCGCTGGTGCCGGTTTCTTATCTTCTTCCCCTACAAACTTATACTCGCCTAACGGAAAATCACCCACTCATATCAGGACTCCTGCTGCCATCTATCTTTCATCTTCTCCTTTGAAAAATGTCGCCAATGATGACACAGAAGAAGAATCCATGGAGTCTCCCATTAAAAAGAGAAAATCTTCACCTTTAAAAGAAAAGCATCCTCAAATGATTCTCGAAGAGATCTCGCGACCAACTACTCCTTCCAAGCAACAAGCCTCTTTGAAGCCATCTTTAGAGTTGACTGCTTCAAAGGCAGAGAAGAAAAACAAGGAATCTCCTCAACAAACGACCCCTACATTGCTCAAACGTGAATTATCTGTTAATACCACCGCTAATGGACTTCTCAAAACCCCTACTCAATCTCGTCCTTCTTCTAATGGAGGTGGGGCATATAATGATGAAGAAGGAGCAGATTTATTGATGTATTTAGCCACCTCACCATCTCCTGCTAAACCATTCTTTTCAAATACTCCTAGAGCGGTTAACATACATCACCCAATTCATTCAGCAGTTCCAACATCTTCAGGTATTTCACATAAGCATAGTTCATCTAGTGGAGATAATACGTTTATTGCCCCTCCACCCGTCACCCCAAAACGTCACATTTCGAATGCCACCAGAACTCCTCAAAATAGGTTGACACCATCGATGAATTTGTTCAACAATCTCATTAATGGAAATTCTGGACTTCCATCTTCTGGTTTGACACTTACACCCACGGGATTTAATATGAATGATTATGTCAATTTCTTCACCCCTTCACCTGGAGGAGCAAATATTCATAATGCATTGAATAAGAATTTATTAAGGACTCCTGACTTTAATAACTTACTTAATAATTCGAATTCGGCAGGAAATGGGGATTCAAAACCAAAGGTGGATGGAAAGGTACTTAATTTTAACAAGGTACTTTATGGAAATGGTCCGGGTACTGATTCCACTCCAAAATAATAATTTTATTCGGGTTTCAGTTCTTGGGTGTATTTCATTAGGTACTATATTATAATAGAGGAATTATTTCAATTTTCAACATGTAGAAGAAAATAGAGCTCATCAAGAGATATTAAATCAATAAATAACCCAGAAAACCAATCTTTCAAAGGCTATAGACTTGAAGACTATGGACTCGAAGATATGGACTCGAAGATATGGACTCGATGAATATAGACTTGAAGACTAATGGATTTGAACACTCTGGACTCGAAGACTATAGACTTCAAGACTATAGACTTCAAGACTATTATACTCTTTATTTAATCTTCTCTGAGTATATATTATTGATAATTCACTTTGTTCAGAATTTATTACTCCTCAAGTCGTACATATAGAACTAAACATGTATTGACAGTTGATGTGCAATAAAAGTCTGGTAGATGGTTAACATCAGAAAAAGGTCAAAAGGTTCAAATCACTTGAAGCTATTCTTCCTTCATATTAACATATTTGGATAAAGATGAATATAACTTCTCATATGGTGAAATTAATAAGTGTTTAATTATGATGATAGTTTATGATGATATTAATTAGTTGGTCAGCAATCCAGAATGCCATACTATGGAAATTATGATTCGAACCTTAAGGAAGAAATCAATTGAATTCTCGAAAGATATCAAGAATACCTCCAAAAGGTTCATTATAACAGTATAACCGGGTCAACGGGTCAACTGAATGTATTTTATAATAACAATCCTTTCCATAGAATCACTATCTTTCTTACAAACAATCGGTTTGTTTGGAATTTCTATATGATTAATTCTAAACATCTAAGATGGTTTAGTCTGGGGATTCCATATTAATGACGAAAAGGGTTATATCCCTTATTTCTCTACCCCATTAATACCCTTGTTTAGTCTTTTACTTTTAAATGTATTAAATATATTAAATATATATTATAATCCTTAAGATACTTATTGTAATTAAATATAATCAAGATATTGAAGCCAAAACTGGTTGATATTAAATAGTTTAATTATAATAATGTGTCATAACTTCAATTTTTTAGGTAAATGATAATCAAGAGTTAAGTAAATATGCTTTAAACTCAAGACTAAGTTTTAGGACGTTCGCCTTGGGTATTATTTCTGTTACTTTTGACTTGATATTTGAAATTACATTTTATTGATACTTATAACTAAGAAACTACTATACTACCAAATCCCCTCTTGGTAATTACCTTAAATACTTTGATAGCTAAACTGATATTTCTTTACAATTATTATCATCAGATAAAAACTCAATACATTCGATCCCATAGGAATACTGTCTCATTTATTTACATATACACCTGTAAATTATGGAATAAAACTAGAAAATATTAATGTTCTGTAGTACTGATTATATATACGAATATGCCTTATTCATATATATCTATTAGCCGAAGTGGATAAACCAATTAAAATGAATAAAGAAGTTAAAGAAGATTCGCAATAAATATAGAAAGAAGTCATTTTCAATTATGATTATATGATTCATTGAGAATAATTAATATAATTCATATGAATAATTGACATAATTCATAGAGAATAGTTGATATAATTCATATGAATAATTGACATAATTCTTATAAATAATTGATATACATCAAAGTATTCTGGAGAATTCTATTATCATATTATTCTATTGTTCTATTATTCTATTATCTAATCATTCTACTATGTCATTATTCTACTATGTTATTATTTTACTATGTCTACTGTCTATGATGTCACTATCTCATTATGGTAATACTTGAAGTATTTAAGATATTTTACTTTCATTCATTATTCTAACCCATTCAACATTTTACACATCACTTACTGCAATTCAGCTCACCCAAACCCAACTCTACTATGTCTCTCTTTAACCTCAATTCCGTATGTCTCCTACCAAACTATAACCCACACCAAAGTCGCAATATCATCTCATTTTAAAAAATTATAACCACCATGTCCCAAGAAACAGCAACCAGCGCTCCAGGGCTTCCAGAAGTGGAAAAGCTCAAGGTTACAGAAGATTCTGCAACTTCCAACTCTCAAGAATCCAATGATCCAAAACAACAAAGCCAATCTGAGGCAGTTGATGCCGTAGATGCCGATAAAAAGAAGAAAAAGAACAAGAAGAAAAAGAAGAAGTTGATCAGTATCGACTCTCTGTTTCCAGAAGGGATCTTTCCAGAAGGTGAATGGCAAGAGTACCCTCTTGAGGTCAATAGTCATCGGACCACTTCTGAGGAATTGAGATATTTGGACCGCCAACAGAACAATAAGTGGGAAGACTTCCGTAAGGGAGCCGAGATCCATAGAAGGGCAAGAAGAAAGGCTCAATCATCCATCAAGCCCGGAATGGCCATGACTGATATCGCCAACATCATCGAAGACTCGGTACGTGCCTATGCCGCTGCTGACCATACCTTGAAGGCGGGTATTGGGTTCCCTACTGGATTGTCACTTAATCATGTTGCCGCTCATTATACTCCTAACACCGGAGATAAACTCTTTTTGGGTAAGGACGATATTATGAAAGTGGATATTGGAGTACATGTCAATGGACGGATTTGTGATTCAGCATTCACCATGACTTTCAACGAAACAGGAAAGTATGATGCCATCATGGAAGCGGTTCGTGAAGCCACCTATACTGGTATCAAAGAATCTGGTATTGATGTCAGATTGAACGATATTGGAGCTGCTGTGCAAGAGGTGATGGAATCGTATGAAATGGAAGAGAATGGAAAGGTTCTTCCTATCAAATGTATTAAGAACTTGAATGGTCACAATATCGGAGATTATATTATTCATTCTGGTAAAACTGTTCCAATTGTGGCCAATGGTGATATGACTAAGATGGAAGAAGGTGAGACCTTTGCCATTGAAACCTTTGGATCAACTGGTAATGGTTACGTTCTTCCAGAAGGTGAATGTTCTCATTATGCCCTTAACCAAAATATCGATGACATTCGTCCACCAACCGAAAGAGCTCTGCAATTGCTTTCCAATATCAAGCAACATTTCGGAACTTTGCCATGGTGTCGTAGATACTTGGAAAGAGCTGGTGAAGACAAATATTTATTGGCATTGAACCAATTGGTCAGATCAGGAATTGTGGAAGATTATCCACCAATTGCTGACATCAAGGGCAGTTACACTGCGCAATTCGAACACACTATCTTGTTACATCCTCATAAGAAGGAAGTAGTGACCAAGGGAGACGACTATTGATTGTTGAGAGACGGAATTTGTAATTCGTTAATCATGAATATAGAAGGATATACGAAGCATGAAGCCAAAAAAAAGCCAATGATTGAAAACAAAATCAATGGGGCCAGAAAATTGATTAATCATTACATCAGTTTCATATTCAATATCTAAAGATATCACTGAAATAAAAAGGCTATAGTATAAAATATGGTGTAAACTGATTGGTTTAAAACTAATTGAAAAAGCTGTAGAACACCAAAGTAAAGAAAATAAAGAATTAAGTAATAAACAACAACGAACAGTATATGGAAAAGGTAACGCCCTGAAAAAAATGGAGAAACAACGGATAAACAGATAAACAATAGGGTTGTATCCGACTCAATCAAAAGTTTATATTTACTAACATGAATTATGAAGTATGAAATGACTTTGCACTTTCTAGTCCAATTGGTTTAATTCTAGAGAAAGAGATATCCACGCTTTGGTGAAGATGTGAATCCAAATCAAGAGTATTGTTCAATTATCAAGATAATTCTAGAAACTTGTCTTGATAGAGAGATTATAATTCCAATGAGAATATTAAAGGAAGCTATCCATGAATGAATCCTGATCAGTCAAGTTCCGATTCACAGAATATCGACTATATAAATATATATAAATATTTAAACAATGTAATAGAGAATATAAGAGAAATCAAGTTTTATGGTGATCTATCAATTAGATCCATAGCATAATAGTAACTTTAAATAAATTGTCTAGTTATTATTATTATAACTAATAAGATAATTTAGTTTGTTGAAGTTATTGATAATATACAAACTATTAATTCACTATCCAATAGAATAAGACAACCATCTTTAGCCCTAAATAGCGATTGCTTAAAACTAGCAAAGCTCGTTAAATAGTTAAATAGCTAAATTAATTAAATTAATAGAAGGTATAGTTCTTATAAATTAGGCTTGAATCCATGACTATGTCCAATTTTTGTTTTCTGATTTATATCAAACATTGATATGATTCTTAATTTTTCAACGTTACTTAAGCACATTTGTTGTAGACAAAATCAATTTTATTAAATCTTCTTTGAATAAATCTGGATCAAAGTTCATTTAAATTACTCAAACAAATTTATGATCTCCTAATTTTGGAAGGTATAGAAATGAATTCATAGAAACCAAGAAAGTATAAAGATTTGCTGGATATTTATAAAATTGTCAATCGAGGTATCAAGAAAACCGGTTCATATTAAAGTTTAACCAGTTGACAGATTGGACAGATTGGACAAACTGGACAAACTGGACATTTTGGACGGATTAAACCATCAAATCTTGCATGCATGGAAAAAAATATCATTATCAATGTAGAATAATTGAATGAAGAAGCCCGATTACTGCTTGAATTGATGGAAATCCTCTACTGTAACTTGTCATCACCACTCACACTCTGATTTATTCATTAACTTTATCATCACTCACACTTTGACTTGTTCGTTGACTTATCACCATATTCACCACTTTTCCAATGCTACTATCTTTACCAGATT
The DNA here is from genome assembly GCA_030568495.1 of Suhomyces chickasaworum. Classification (NCBI taxonomy): domain Eukaryota; kingdom Fungi; phylum Ascomycota; class Pichiomycetes; order Serinales; family Debaryomycetaceae; genus Suhomyces; species Suhomyces chickasaworum. The sequence continues at coordinate 20,924 of JAJMGF010000027.1, read as the reverse complement.
TATAGGTAATCATATTGAGTTTAAATCTGTAGTTAATCCTTTCATGGTGACATCCGAGCTGAACCAGTCATATTGTCTGGTATTGAGGTAACACTCCAATATAGTTTGCATTATTAAACAAAGTTGGTTAAATAAGGTTGGTTAAATGAATTGGTTAGAATTGATCAAATATGAAGTCTTTGTCTTTCTACCTGAAGCATCAAATCTCAAGGAGGTGCAGAATTGAAATTCGATGTACTGTCACCTTCACCTGTTCAATGTTGGTACCAGTTTTAGTAGAACTTCTTTACTGGAACAATATGAATACTGGCACCACATACAATGCTATAAAGGTTTGGAGAAGTATATTTAGGGAGAAGATTACTCGACACCAACATGTCTTGAATTATACCAAGTTTGATGAAGGATTGGATACTTCAACATCGTTAAGAAATCTCTAATTGCCATCAATGCCATCAATGCTACCAATACTATCAATTCTAACAATTTACTAATTTACCATCCTTACCAAGTCTAGTAAATGTAAGATCTGGTTTAAATACGGGTTAATAGTATTAGTAATCACTTAGTAATACTACTTAATTGCAGCTTTCCTTTACCAATCTACCATTAACTATCCTTACAAATTCTCCCATAACTGCTATATCTATTTCTATTTCTCTGTCTATTTGTCTATGAGATTCAGCCAATTTGCACCCAAATCTACCACTAAAAACTCCCGAGAAACCCGGCGAGGATAATCCTTCAAACTCAATTAAGCCCGCTAACTTTAGTAACCGAAGTTCAAACCGTGGACGATCTCTCCCTGAGTATTTCAAATTAATACGGAAGAACTCTCACTTTTCACGGTTCAGAATTCCAGGGTAATTTCACTGAGATGTTGAAGAAGTAAAAGTGTCACTAATCATTTCGTTTTTGGGCTTAAAACCATCAGCTTTCCACTTTCCAGAACATGGTGACAATTTTAGCGCCTAAAACGGCTATTTGTGTAGCTGAAATCCCCGTTTAGTGGAAATGGCCATACCAGAAATGAAATTCTCCACCACCTCCACAACGCGTGAGGTGTCACAGACGTGAAAAAGGCAGTAAAAATAGAAAAAAAAAAAGAAAAAAAAACACCATCAAATCCAATCAGATCTCCACAAGATGGTGACGTGGCCGGAACCGGAGTTTTGATAGCAGCAGATTGATATGGAGAAAGGTGGCAGAAGGTAAGAATTAACTATGCGAGATCACGTTCTATAGCACGTGACCAGTTTCAAATATGTTTTGGAGGAGGTGGAGGAGGGGAGTTTGCATTTCCTGGTATGACAGGTGTTTGTGTGGGGCTCTCACCACAGCCATCGCACATGATAGCAAGCGAGGGGTTCTGCAATGGAAGCCCTCGTAATAGTCTTCATGTGATCGGGAATGGGTACCCCGGTATTAAATGATTTCACATATATCGTTCAATTCCGACTTATCCCCCAATTGTTGCAGTTTCCCCCATTCCCTATTAATGCCTCCTCCTCACCCACAAACTTTCCCATATCAGGCATGCAATTGTTAGCACCATGGCCTAGTTCCCCCCGGTACCCTCGGCCTAATTCCATAGTACCAGTGAATTTTCACATTAAACAACTAGCACTAAGTAGCTCGCACCAGAGAGTGATACCCCGATGGATCTAACTTGACAAATTCCATTAATGATACTTGACCACATCCTGGTTTCACATCTATTGATTAGTACCAGTCCACACCTCCCATGCCGTAGTTTTTCCGAACCCAATCATACTAATGCATACCCTCTAAAATTGTAACAATTCTATAATCTCTAGATAATCACCATAAAACTTATCATCATAATAATAAATTCGTCACCATTTTATCGTCACCATTTTGTCATTTACCATTTCCCCAGAATTCTCATCTATCCACTAGTTTGACTTATATCCTTAGTGGTTCATCTTCCTTCCTTATCCGGCCACCTCCCTCCTGCACACAAAAACCCCCCGTTATAGGAAAAATTTTCAGGGAACATTTATAACCGGCACTGTTTCTTGACAATCTCACTCACCCCATCCTTGTGTTGTTTCTAGTCGTTGATAGTTGTTTGTCATTTCCCACCAATTGACATTTGTTTACTAATTGAGTTCAATCTTTTGACCCTACAACGGATTGCTGATTGATTGTTAACATACCACCGCCTCCAAACAAGTGATTGCCACCATGGAAGTCTCTCCAAGTACTTTAGAGTTCAGAGGTAAGTAATTGATATACGTGATTGGTAATGTGATTTACTGATGTTCTGGTTGAATCCAGTGATGGTTGGGAATAGATTATGAGTTCCACCGTGGGCTCAGGTCAGTGGGTGTTGTGGTGGATGAATAGGAGTCGATGGTGGATCTGGTGGATTGATTGTTTTGATTTGCGAGGGCGTGATGATATTCCTGTTTTACCATCGGGCCCATGGGGCCCATAGGGCCAATAGAGGCATGACCATAGTGTTCCTCATAGAGTATCATGAGATGGCTGGCATGAATGATATGTCTGTCTTTGCCATAGGGCCTGGGTGGCGATGTCGGAGTTGGAGTTGTCGCGTATTATCATTGCGTATTTGTTGACAAGTCATCCTTTGATGTCCAGATGTTTAACCGTTTAACCGTTTAACCGTTTAATCTCAGTCGATTCGTCAGTACTCAGCTCCTTTGGGAGACACGCTATGCCCTTTTCGTCTACGTCACCCACTCCGCCCATCATTCTCAACATCGTGCTCGTTTCAGCCATCAATCCCAACAAGGCCATTTTCAAGTTCCATCCAGGTCTCATCATCGTCCCACAGTCTCCGTTTCTCACCAGATGGCTTCCCTATGCCATTTGAGCGATTTAATTATCCAATACTAACATTTAGGAACTTTTACCAAACAAACCACAGAATACTTGAAGTTGACCAACACCTCCAAGTCTGCTCTCGCATTCAAGGTCAAAACCACCGCTCCTAAACTTTACAGTGTCAGACCAAATGCCAGCGTGGTGCAACCTGGTGAGTCCATCGATATCTCCATCAACCTTCAAGGCTTCTCTCAAGCTTTGCCAAAGGACTACAAGTGTAAGGACAAGTTCTTGTTAGTGTCGTTGCCATGCCCTGAGTTGCAAGATGCCTCCAAGGTCAGTGATGTATGGAGTGAATTAGAAACCAAGTTCAAGGCCCAAGTTGTGTCCAAGAAGTTAAGAGTTAACTACGTTATCACCGATTCCGATGACGCTGAAACTTCTCATGCCACCAATGGAAACGGTAGTTCCGATGGTGATATCACCCACATCAACCAAACTGTGATAAACGATGCTTCCACTGCCCAAGCCACCCCAATCAAATCTAACGGCTCTTCCATTGGTGCTTCTGCCGCCGCTGCTGCCGCCGTCGCTTCTGGTGCCAAAAGAGATGATCCAAACGCCACCTTTGACAGAACTTTGCAAGGTGTCAACTCCACTCCTCGTGCTGTTCCTCCTTCCCCACCTTCTGCCCCAGCTCCTTCTGTTCCTGTGCAATCTACCCCAGCTAAGTCTGAAAAGTTCCAAGAGAAGCTTGCCCCATCTGTTACCCATGCCTCTCCTGAACCAGCTGCTGGAATCTCCATCCAATTGGCCGCTCTTTTGGTCATCATTGCTTTCCTTCTCGGATGGTTGATTTTCTGATCAGTCCCAATGCGTTCATTGTATCACTAGACAGACCCTTAACTAATGATGTCTCTCCAAAATCTGTAGATCTACCCAACTAGCTCCAACTAGCACATTAACTGTATATGTAACTGAAATCCCAGCACTGCATATGGAACCTATATATAGGTCCTGCACAATACCTTGCTCGGGTCGCGTACTGCACACAGCCAGCAACTACCTTTACTATTCCCTCCAATACCCCTCTACCTTTATCTTTATCTTTATCAACATCATCTCTTTCCACAGTGACATTTACTATACGTCATGGGTACTGCCACCATCAAGTCGGGCTCCATTAATTTGCTCAACACCATCATTGGAGCGGGCATTTTAGCCATGCCCTATGGGCTCAAGAGTAACGGGTTACTCTTTGGGTGCTTGTTGATCTTATGGTCTTCTTTGACGTCTGCCTTTGGGCTTTACTTGCAGAATAAAGTGGCAAAATACACACAGCAGCTGGGCGCCATTTCATACTTTAGTTTGGCTCAGATCACCTACCCTCATTTATCGGTTGTGTTCGACCTGGCCATCAGTATTAAGTGCTTTGGAGTGGGTGTAAGTTATTTGGTGGTTATCGGGGATTTGATGCCTAAGATCATGGAGAGTCTTCATGTGGCCGACGACCTGTTGCTTATGCACCGGAATTTATGGATCACTTTGTTCATGGTGACAATGGTTGCCCCATTGTCGTTTTTAAAGAAATTGGACTCCTTGAAGTATACCTCTGTGGTGGCCCTTTTCTCGGTGGTTTATTTGATCTGTCTAGTGGTTGAGCATTTTGCCATGGGTGACATTCCATCAGAAGGCAAAACCATCACTTGGATTGGCCCTGTGTCCTGGAAGTCCACCCTCAGTTCATTCCCCATTTTTGTTTTCGCTTACACTTGTCACCAAAACATGTTTGCCATTATCAATGAATTGAAGCCTCTGGAGAAGAATGGCTCCACTACCAGACAATCCAATTTGATTATCCGTAACGCCATCACTACCGCCGCTTCTTCGTACTTTTTAGTGGGTATCATTGGTTACTTGAGTTTCGGTGACCTTGTCAATGGTAACATCATCACCATGTACCCAAAGGACTCCATCCTGTCGTTGATTGGACGTCTTTGTATCGTCATTATGGTGAGTTTATCGTTCCCATTACAATGCCACCCTTGTCGTGGTTCAGTGAACCATGTCTTCCATTTCCTTACCGTGGGTGTGACATCATCCAAATCACGCTCTTCTAATCAACTTCGTGGATATGCCTCGTTGCTGTCGGATATTGAGTCTTTGAACTCCATAGCAACAGAATCTATTCAAGACGAATCATTCATTTCTACCACTCCAATGGAGGGGGCACAAGATACTGATGGCCACTCTCCTATCATCGTCCCATTGTCTACGAGAAGATTCTACATCATCACCTCCATCATCGTTATATTGGCATACTTGGTTGCAGTTACTGTGACTTCTTTGGAGCATGTCTTGGCATTTGTGGGTTCTACAGGTTCTACCTCGATTTCTTTCATTCTTCCTGGTTTATTCGGTTATTTATTGATTAAGCCTATTAACGGAGCCACCGAATTAGACAGATTAGAGCGTGCTTGCAAATATGGTGGATTAATATTGGCTGTTTGGGGTATTATCGTGATGTTTGTGTGTTTAGGAGCTACCATTTTCTTGGGAGCTACTCATTAATATTGTATTATACACTCTTATTATACACTATAATACAGGATTCTGCATTTACTTACTATTGTGAGAACAATGTTTGCACCAGTTGGGGTGAAATCAAACTGACAAATCCGAGATCCAGAACCAAATCTTGCTTCATTTGATCATGGTCTATATTTTGACTATTGCGAATAACATTTCCAGTTAATTTGACCTTATGACTATTACCGAAGAGTTCCACTTCCCCTAACTCAACTTCAATTATTATCTTCAATTTGAACTCATGTACAGAATTGTAATAAATGACCTGAAATTTGATAGAATCATTTGATTCAACTGGCAGAACAGGATACTTTAGACTGATTTTGAAAATTTCAAAGTCTAGTTTCTTGAACAATCTCCAATTGTTTGAGAAATCTCTTAATTCCTTGGTAATCAGAGTATTAAAATTGGGAATCAATTTTTTCAGATAATTATCGTAGAACCATTTGTTATGTAATTGAACTTGGTCAAAATCACCTAGCTTCAAGTTTGGTTTTAAGTTTAGGTTTATTGTATCTTTCAATTCAATGGTGAATTCGGCCACTTCATCAAAAATGAATTTCAACTGGTTGGATTCACTAGCCTTGAATTTTAGTTTAGAAATCATTTGTAAAATTTCATATTTCATATTCAATAACTTGACTTCTTTAAGTTCGTATTTTCTATTATTATTGAGAATTGTTTCCTCTGACTTTATATCATTTCGTAATTTATCAATCAATTGAACATTTTCTTTGATTTGACTCTCTAATTGCTCAAGTAATTTTACCTTAATTGAAATTTCATCTCGAGTAGTTAATAAACCAGAAGTAATTCTTTGGGAATCAACTTTCAATTGTTGAAGGTTTGATGTGTCTAAATCATTCAATTGACTTTTCAAACGGAATATCGCGTTTAACTTTTCTTTATATTGTTCAAGATCTGACTCTGCTTTAATTAATATGTCATCAAGGAGTGAAATATCTTTAGTTATTGATATTCTGTCTTCTACCAAACTTTTGTGCTTAATGGTCAATTCTTCGATTAAGTTGGAAGTCAATTGAGATCTCCAATCATACCAAGTGATTTTTGATTGATAACGGGTATAATCTTTGATTGATTGAAGTTTCACATTCATTCCTATGCGTTCAAATTGACTTGAAGAATAATATTCACGGAATAAACCAGGATTATTCGATTCTATCATTGAATTGTATTCAGCAAATACCTTCTTACCTTCTTGAATATTCTTACTTAATTCTTCACAACTAAATTGATACAATGCTAATAATTCCAACTTTGAATATGCCATCATATAATCATTTTGTTCCTTATTTGTGTTTATACCATCCATACTGGTTGTGGTGATACTGAGCCTTTTAGACAAGTAAATATCAATGTCCAAATCATCATAAAATTTCACTCCAATATCTTTCATGAAGTTTTCAAGAGATACAGGAATATATGGATCTTCATCTGATTCATCTTCTGAGTTTTCCTGATCTTGAACTATATCAACATCTGTTAGAGGAACCATGGTTGTTGTGGTGACCATTTGTTGTTTTATACTCTCTTGGGAAACATTAGCAAGATCATGAATCTCTTGTGGTTGTTCATTCTGAGTTAGTATCATAGGTTGCGATCCATGATGATCCTCACCTGATTCTTGAGATTTAGCTTGTTCCAGAATTAATATCATTTCTTCAACAGGTTCTTTGACAACACCAGCTTCATTCTCTGATTCTCCAACATTCATTTCTTTCATGTCACTCACATCTTTTGAATGGTTGGTGACACCTGTTTGGGTGAGATCCATAGTTTGCTCTCCATAATTGGCATCTTGTTCCTGATCCTCAACTCGTTCTTGGTGCTGGTCTTTATGTTCAATAATGTTTATGGGATCACTGGTGTGTTCTTCTATATCCATAGAGTCTTCTTGCTCTTTTACTTGCGAAGTTGGGATTGGAATTGTCTTGATGTTTCTGCTTGGGTCTTGGTCTATACTTGCTTCATTTGGATTAATCTTTGATCCTAACAGATCTGCTTCAATATCATCTTTATTGGTACTTGCTTCAATTGCTATTTCAGTCTCAGTTTCGAGATTCTGTCCTTCTTTATTGTTCTGTTCCAGTACTTTATTCTCAATTGGAGTAGTTGAAGTGTGAACTTCCTTTGTAGTTTCCTCGGAATTCATTTTCTCTTCCGATTTATATTGGGGTTTAACCTTTTCCTCTTCTTCGTATGTATCAGAAAACTCCATTCTATTGATTGGCTTGGAAATCGACCAAATTTTCGTGATATCCATGGTCTCTTCAGATTCGAGATTGTTTGTTACCGTTGTTATATCCATGGCTGGCACTTGCTCTTCTTGCTCCTCTAGTTCGGGAAGCTCAGGAAACTTGGGTATAACTCTATGGGTTCCAGTGATCTCCATATCAACAACTTCATCCTCGTCGGAACTTTCCAAGCTGTCATTTGATATGGCAGCAGTTGCAATTGAATTTTTTGGTGATTGTTTCGATGGAGATTGAATTTTCAGGTTCATAAAATTGATTTGACCGGTTAATTCCATTGTTTGTTCTTCATCCAGGTGTTCCGGTTGATCCAGATCATGCAGTTGATTGAGTCGATTACCTTGATCCGGTTCTGCTAAGTGTGTATGGTGGTTATGCTGAACTTCCAGTGATATTGGGTGAATATCTCTATTGAATTGGGCATTTTTCAGTAACTCATTGGAGGTTTTGATCCCTTCATCCTGAAGATCTTCCATGTGAAACGGTTCCACTGTGGTTCTGATAGAATCTCCAACATTCTCATTGTGGACAAAATTATGTGATATTCTGTTGATCTCTGATTCCGTGGCGATATTTGCATCCAAACTATGTACCGCCAGGAATTGTCCTGTCAATTCCATGGTTTCTTCTTGCTGAGTGATATCATCATGAACAGAGTCTAGAACGGAAATTCTTGGGTATGGCTCATCTCGGGACCCGGTGGTACCTCTCTGTAGTAATTGTAATGAATTGACCACCAAATCGGCTTCATTTTCGAGGGCTGAGAACCCTTCATCCATAGCACTATCTGATTCACTAGTAGAATTGGTATCGGAGCTGTCTTCAAGTATTTCTCTTCCATCTTCTTCCACATGCAAACCATCATCCCCCACTAGCACACCATCATCTCCTTCGCTATTTGAACTATCTTGACTGCTGGGAAGCTCTCCAATGGTACGTCTTCTTTTGGGGTCTGGATAAGCAACGAAATCGAATTTGTGAAGCGTTACTTCGGGAGCAAATGAGACTCTCCGCTTGTTGGCGGCTAGCGGGAGCGTGTTATCCCGGAGGATACTCTTTGAGGGTCTGGATCGATCTGTCATAGACAGTGGATCTTCGTTCTCCTTGTTATTCATTAAGTTTTGTGTTTACATACGCGTATGGTTATATATCTTCTATGTGCAGGACGCGGATGAACTGGGGTAGAACACATAACAGCACTAGTCATAGAATGTTAGGGCCATTGTGGTCTAGCTTTCGGGGTTTGGAATATTCAGAAGTGTAAGAATAAGAGGATTAGTTTAATATATTTAAAATGCTGAATTTTAAGTGAAAAATTAAGTGTCCTTTTGAGCTCAAATTGACAAGTTAACGAATTAATCAATAAAATGAATAATTTTGAAATTTGTAGAAATTTGTACCCTGAAGAAAACTACACCACTTGGAGGAATTGTTTTGTGCTCAAGAATTAACGAAAAGTTCAGCATTGTCTACCTTGATATATTTGGTCCGCAAGACTTACCAAGTTATCATTAAGCTAGATACTATATGGATAACTCAGTGGTCCAGATGATGTTAAGTTGGATTGTCTTTAATTAAATTGGATTGTCTTAGGAAGTTGGAATCTCAAAAGGTTCTTATGATTTCATCCTAACATGTTGATAAAGAACTTTGTGAATAGATGGTTAAATTAATAGTTGATTAAATTAATTGATGTTTAAACTAATCGATGTTTAAACTAATAGATGTTTAAATTAATAGAGGTTTAAATTAATAGATGTTTAAATTAATAGATGTTTAAATTGATAGATGGTTAAATTAATAGAGGCTTAAGTTCATAGATGTTTGAATTAATAGATGTTTGAATCAATAGCGGATTAAATTAATAGATGATTAAATTAAAGTCTTTGATGAATTAACAGATTAAACTCTTGAAAATCCAGTAATTAATTCTATAGTTTTATATTTTGTTATTTCTAACTATGATAATTTTATTGTAGTTCTTTAGTATTTCAGAGACCCATAGGATTTTTCTAAGTCACTAATTCTATACTTCTTCTTTCTTCTCGAATATTCAATAAGGTCTCATCCTCGAGATCAAACTCATTTGGATTATATGTAGACATATCCGTCACCAAATCAAATTTCAGTCGAATTAAATTTGAAATGATAAATCGATCAACAAACCCACACATTTTATGTAACCCTTGGGCTTGATGATTCATAATAATAAGATAATTTAAATGAAGTTTCTCAAAAGTTTCCAAAATTTGCACTGCTGGTGTGGATTCATTGGCAATGATTAATGGTGATTCACAAACAATCTTTATTGGAATAAAATTGGATATCTCTTGTTCATAACGTAATTGCTTGGAAAGAATATCTTGAGGCATTTGATCGATCTGAAAGCTAAGAATAGCACTGGTGTCGTCAACTGAAGAGAGTTTGGTATATAACTCCAGTTTTTTAACGTATCCCAATGAAACAGGGTCTGCATAATTTAATATCACAGGATATCCTTCATGGGTATCATCATTAGTGAAATTCACCAAGAAATCCACCGTATATGGCGTATCTGGAAGAAGACAAATACATTTTGTATCGTTCAATGGTACCATTATTGATTTGACTTGAACATTAGGGAGCCTTGATTTTAAATTTGATGTCAAGGTAGTGAAATTAACTAAACCATCACCTTTACCTTCATTAGGATAACCTGAATCCAGGAATCTATTAAGATAATTCTTCAACCAAGAGTCATAAATGTTATTATCCGTCAACCAATCATTAACGAATTTCAGGGTCATAACTGATATCATGATAGGAAGTACGTAGGTAATAGCACCAGTTATCTCGAAAAGAATAACTACCACAGACATGGTTAATTTTGTAATACCTGCCAAATAAGCTCCAGCACCAATTACTGCATAAGATGAAGGGGAAACAATACAAGATTTTTCCGTACATGAAGCCAAAGATTCCCAAGCAAAAATGTCTTGAACTCCTTGAGAAACAATCCCCACCAATCTTCCAGAAGCAGCTCCTAAAATTAAAGAAGGCATCAAAACGTCACCAGGTAATTCTACTCCAAATGAATAAGCTGATAAAACAAACCCTTGAATAATAATGTAAAGAAGCTTGAAAACTGTCATCAAATTGGAAGGATGACACATGAAGTTTGTAGAGTTTGAATCCAAGTTTTCTTTTGAACATTCTGTGAAGAGAATCTTGAGATATGCACTAAATGGTAGCTTTGCCATTTCAATAGGAAAATTTGATATACTGGTAACCAAAACCAAAACTAAAGTTTCCACCATTGGACCTCTTTCAACCGGTAATCTGAGGATATTACAAAGTTTTGATTGAATTTCTTTCCTAAACCTGAGCTTGGAGAAATAAGCATTCAATTTTGTAAACCACGCACCATAGAATCCTCCAAGAACTCCAAGGGCAAGGAAAGGAATCAATTCGACAAAAAGCCAACTGAAATTACCGAAGCTGACCTGGAATAAATCTTTCTCTTCAAAGTTTGACCCAAGAGTAAATGTTCTAAATCCATTCACCACTAGGACAGCCACTGTAGAAGTGATAAAAGAATTCCACATGATTTTAGTTGGCATAAAGAAACTTGATAATCCTTCAATAACGAACAAAACACCACCAATCGGAGCATTGAATGCTACGGAAATACCCGTAGCAGTAGCTGCACTTAATAATTCTCTTCTGACAGCTTCATTTTCATAATGAGGATCCACGAACAATGAGTAGAGAATGTTAAGAATACAGCAGGAAACGTGAACGAGAGGACCCTCCTTCCCGAGCCATAATCCTGACCCTACCACCAAGATCAAGCCAGCAATCTTGTAGATAAGGGTTCGTACACCCAAATAATCCGAGAGTCGATAGTTGAACCCGGAAATAATGAGCTTGATCTCGGGTATACCACTCTGCTTGATTAGAGGAACCTTATGCATCGTGATATAGGAGACAATTGAAATCCAGATTAAGGCAAATATCACATATATTGGGAAGTTGATGAAAATGTTAGTGATAAATCCCCTTGATCCCACGAGAAGTCGGGACCAATCGTACCAGTCATCCACCGGACAGCTCAGGTATGGGTCAAGCAAAGACCAACGGTTAATTTTACTCAAACATAGCCCCTTTTTGAGATCATTAAGCCATACTGAGGTAAGGTCTATGAAGATGGTAACGTATCCCAAACAGATTGACAGGGCAATTAAAGTAAGCCATTTACGGAAATGGAACTTCAGCACTTTGGGGAGGGCAAGCGATTCTCTACACCAGTCAATATAAGTGTTTTCTTCGTAGTGTTGTATTGGTGAATATGAGGAGGGCCTGGTGGGTGGAGTGTTGTATTTGAGGACGGGGAGGTCGTCAGCCGTGAAGGTAACATGTGACATAGCAGGGCAGGGGGCAGGCCTGAAATAGTAGCTTAGTGAAGCTCGGTATGGAAAGTAACACCAATGGACAAGGGTGAAGGAACAAGTAACAGTTGTAGAGATGCCAAGTGGAGGTGTGATATTGAGATAGGTAGATATTGCGGGTTATACTGGGGTCAAATGCAGGTCAAAATGCAGGTTTGATCCCAAGTGGGCCAAAAAGTGAAAGAATTCTACAGGTTCACTCACTGCACATTGCAAGTTGATGCGATAATTTTCTTTACCCTTCAATAACAACACTAGCACCCCATCTTGTCATGTCGTTCCTTGGAGCCAGTTCTGCTACCACGTCCAGCGCCACCACGGGCCAGGAGTTGATCAATGACATCACCATCAATAACCCGCCAGAAGACACCGTAACACAATTGGCGTTTTCGCCACAACAAGATTTATTGGCGGTATCTTCATGGGACAAGAAGGTTCGTATTTACGAGATTGACCCCAATTCTGGCAATAATCAGGGACGGGCAATGTTTGAGCATACCGGCCCGGTGTTCAGTACTGCCTGGACCTTCGATGGTACCAAAGTTATCAGTGGAAGCGCCGATAAACAGGTGAAACTCTTTGATCTTCAATCACAACAAGCACAACAAATCGGTGTCCATGATGCGCCGGTTCAATGCGTGAAATACGTCGAGTGTGGTCCAACAAACACTCCAGCTGCGGTGTCGGCCTCATGGGATAAGACTTTGCGTTATTGGGACATGCGTTCACCCCAACCAATCACCACCATCAATTTGCCTGAAAGAGCTTATTGTATGGACACCAGTCAAAAGTTGCTAGTCATAGGGTGTGCGGCTCGTAATATCTGCATTGTTGACTTGAACAACCCCCAGCTGATCTTTAAAACCACCACATCTCCCTTGAAGTATCAAACCAGAACCATTTCGTGTTACCCCCAAGGTAATGGATATGCCGTGGGATCTATTGAAGGCCGTTGTGCTATTCAATACATCGACGATGCTGAGCAAAGTAAGCTCGGGTTTTCATTCAAGTGTCATCGTAAGCTGCCTGGTGCTTCCACTACGACCTCCACCATTCGTGCAACAACTAATAGCAACGAATCCCACGCTTATGCGGTTAACTCCATAGCATTCCATCCTGTTTTCGGAACATTCAGCACTGCGGGCTCCGATGGAACCTTCTGTTATTGGGACAAGGATGCTAAGCAAAGATTGAAATCTTTCCCATCATTGGACCATCCAGTGACTGCAACCACGTTTAATAGAAATGGTACCATTTTTGCTTACTCTGTGGGTTACGACTGGTCTCAAGGTTATATGGGAAACCGTCAAGATCTTGCCACAACCATCAAATTACACCCAGTTAAAGAAGAAGAGATCAAACAGAAGAACAAGAAACGTTGATCATGATGAATTATCGAATAATATATTGGGTTTCACCCCACCAAAAACATCACCGTGCAGACCAATTGTCTAATATTAATTGTCTAACGTTCAATGGTTCCGAAGGGAAATTGTCAGTACAAAAACTGACTTCAAATAAGTGGGTTCTACTCAGTTCTTTTTGACATATGCTCAAAACGAGCCATGTTGAACAAACCAACCGCAATTTACTACGTCAACAGCCCATCCGTGGACGCTGATCACGCCGATCTTGTAACGCAGTAAATACTTGTATACTAATAAATAGACCAGCTCCTGATCATTCAATCGTTAAAAGGTAGGTTATATATGGCACGTGACCTATCACATGACCAACATATCACCAATGTCGCGTGGTTCCCAGCCAATGTCTCGAGTGTCTCGAGTGTCGGGTGAATGTCGCGAAACTCTCAAATGTCGCGGGGTTCCCCAGCCAATGTCGCACTAAATATCATCGCTGGTTGGCCAGTGGACATTTTTCACCATCAGGGTCTTTAGATTAACCGCCAAATGTCAGGTCCTTCACTTAAAACGGTTGCAACTGGACCCCCTCCTTATCCCAAAAGACTTCTCACATCAGAACCATTTGCCCACCAGTTGGAGTTGGTAGAAAGAGCTCTGATTGAAAATCAAAACCTGCCAGGTAATTTATACACCAACAACACTAGAGGGAAAAAGAAGCTCAGCTTCAGTAAATCCACGGTTCCTTCCACCAGAAATGCCAACATGGGCTTATACATGCCGGTGGGAATGAACCCCAGTGCTGGCGCCGGCGCCTTGGGTGGTACCTTTGGAATCCCAGCCCCAACAGTCCCATCAACATCAGCCCAGACGGCCTCAGCCCAGACGGCCTCAACCCCAACAGCCCAGACGGCCTCAGCTCAAATAGCTCCATCAACTCAAACTATGCCTTATGTGGCGGTACCAATCAAGAATAATTCTGGACCATTTGAGCCGCTGTTTGAGTCATTAATGGCCGGTAAGAACATATCGTCAACTTCCTCAAGCAACGAGTCTAGTGGAACTAATGGGGCTAATGGGGCTAATGGGACAAGCGGGAGCATCACAGCACCACTTGCGTTGTTTGATCCATTTAGACCATTTGAAACCAACAAACTCGGTTATAGTGGGGGAAATTTTGGGTTCACTTCTTCTGTACCGGTTGACCTTCCAAGCACTTCCAGGCTCTTTGAAGACTCACAACCTGTGACTTCTTCTATTTGGGGATCCTCTGCTTCCACTAGCCAAAAGTTCACGGATGCCACTGTTTGGGGATGATTCACAAGTTTCAAGTTAGGCGAGGTATTTATTTCCATTACTACTACGATAGTATATGTTTCCGGTTATTTGGTTCTGGTTCCGGTTCCGGTTGGTTTAATTGATTTGGGGGTCACTATGTGACATTGAATATATTCGTGATAAAATTAGTAGATTGATACTCAATTTCAACATTTAAAGAGTAGTACCTTGATTCAAAGGGTGGTACCTTGATTTCAAGATTTAAAAGGTGGTACCATTTTAGGATGGTAGCTTCACTCAAGGATGGTGCCTTGGGGCGTAGTACTATACCACAATGCACTATCGTTGGTAGTGTGGACAGTATTGTAGCAGTGGTCAGATCGCTTATGTCCCAATTAGGCAAGTCTCCTACCCACGCGATGTGTCATTTTTGATCCCCTGATTCACCTGATTCACCGCCATACCGAATGATAGACGGCCTGCATGAGAACCTTCTTTAACAGCGGAGCGTTGTCTTAGGGAAGATGCTGGAGGTTAAAGATGTGATGTGGTGTTAATTCTCTCGCTAAAATAGACGGGTTTCCTATTCTTTAGGACTTCGAAAATTATACAAACAGGTTGGTAAAGTTAAACGTATTATTGAAAATTTGTAAGCCAAATAGAAATATTTATAAAGGTGATTTGCTTTAATGAGATTGATTGGAGATGTGAGCATCAATTAGCGATATTCATTGAATCTCCTAAACAAGTACTTTCAGCTATTATTTCTTTAAATCATAAGGTTAAATGCTGGGTCATAATGTATTGACCTTTTAAAGGTACACCTTATTTATTAGACGGAATATAACCCAGAAAAGCTGAGTGGTGTAGATATGGCTTTCGCTAGATTAAATAATATAAGTTTTGAGATGGGAACCTCAATTAGTGAATAATGTCTTTATAAGCATCTGAAATGAAGTAGCAATAACGAGAAGACATGCACTTAATTTCAAACAGTTCCATACTTAAAAGTATATTAAAATGAAAAAACTTATTGCTCTGTGATTCCTCAATCTTTATGATTTTTCTAGAACTTCGAGGTGTGATCGAAAACCTTTGAACTATGCAAATTATTATTATTACTCACTGTTTCGTTATCACTTGATTATGATCATGGTCATGATATCTGTTTACGACATGAAGTTTGGGTTTCAAATGAGGAACTTCTTTGAAATCAGATTTCCACCATGTCTCAGACCTCATACAAAGATGAGGTGCAGATTGGACCCAAGGAGAAAAGGTGGTTCCTTATGATAATCATGCAATCATAGATTTAGTACGTAATACGGAAATGCACAGGTTGCATATTTCCTGAACCATACACGCTCATATTCGGCAAACGAGATTTAGGCATATTTGACAGGTTGGTGCACACAACCTTATTTAACTGTCAAATTTGCGCTTTACCCTTAAAGTAATCTGTTGGTGAACCAGAGTATTACGCCGGGTGATACATGGGTGAGTTCCTTGCTGATGATATTGTCGATTGAACCCCATTACATTGATTCAGATTTAAAGCCACAGATTTTATTCAACTATTGAATTAGGCCAATTGCACCAATAAACACAAGTTGCTTCCGTAAGCAACTGAACCATTAGCAACTGAGCGATAAGCAACCGATCCATATACTCTACAGCGGAACAGCCAAACTCCTTATATTATAATCAACTATAGCTTGTCAAGTACAATTACTAATACTGCCTATAGTAGCCTTGTCCCAAGCACTATTATATCACTAAAACTAGTATTAGTCAATAGTATTAGTCAAATTCGTAAATTTGTGGCTCAAGGATAAGCCCCAAGGCTACCACCTTACTTAATAAGCACATAAAGCACAACCAATGGTGAAGAGTACCAAGTATGTGGGAATGTATTACAAATGGTACTTATTCTTGGTATGAACAGTGCAATACCACGTGCATTTGGGACCTCATGAACCCACCAGGACTTCTCTACCACCCGGTGTTTGGCCAGATGATAGTACAGTTACAGACATTTCAATGTTACTGTTCTACACCTAATTCTGTAGTGGATACTTGAGATTGCGCTTTTATTGCCAATATAGCCCCTAGCTATCATACACAGCAATTCACCCTATCCCGAGATTCTGTCATGATGTTGCTGTTCATCGCTCGAAATTCATAAAGCCGTTTGTATACACTTATCACTTATTCACCTATTCACTTATTCACTTATCCCTTGCCCATAACTTATCGTAGCTGCTTACATATCAAAGTTATTTCACCACGAATTGCGCGAGCAACCATATTGAGTGAGCTCATCGATATAGC
The DNA here is from genome assembly GCA_030568495.1 of Suhomyces chickasaworum. Taxonomy (NCBI): domain Eukaryota; kingdom Fungi; phylum Ascomycota; class Pichiomycetes; order Serinales; family Debaryomycetaceae; genus Suhomyces; species Suhomyces chickasaworum. Next base: position 3,854 of record JAJMGF010000027.1, on the reverse strand, counting down.
GAGGTTCATGCGATTAGGTTGACTCACATCCTATTTTAACTGCATACCCTGTTAACCATACTGGATTGGGCAAAAAAGGGGATCCCAAGTTGAAACGGCGTTACCAGTGGTCAATATCTATGAATTGAGCTCGGGTTCATGCTACTTTAAGGTGGTTCATATGACACATCAACAGCAGTGTGGCCCTTCCTAGAAAGTGAGTGTTGTCTATTGGAGGTGGGGGATTTTGATAGGTAAGCAAATGTATATTGTATACTAGTATAGTAATCGATAAACGGCGGTAACGGCGTATACCCGCGTAAACCCGCCTTACCACCCGGCGAAGGCTGCCATTACAATAGTGAAGACGGGCGCAATTTCCGTAGACGGCGTGGGAGGGTGGCTAATCCTTGTAAGTTGTTTCGTGGCCACAGGGTGGTGTCAGAATAACCCGAGTAAAGCCCGACGGTGTTTGTAATCGATGCAGGGAAGTAGCGTTTTGTGCCCCGGAAATTGTGCCCGGAATTGGTCCGCCGTCCATCATCGCGACTGAACCTTCCCACCATGCCCCTACCATGTACCCTCGGAACTTCATATCCGCCCTAACTAAAAACCCAAGTGTCACGTGATACACTATAAATACGGCGATGGCTACTGACTAATTAATCGATACTATACCGGATCATCTGTTAGACCCCAAAAGAAACAAAAAGAAAAATTTCCGTACCCTCGGAAATGCCAAGACCATCGCAAAATCACCCACCTGCACCCACCAGCGTGAATCTCTCTAATCTTGCGCCCGAAAACATCATTAGTAATCTTATCACTTTGGCCCGATGAATATGCTGCTACCTATATAAGCTACCAGTCCCTGATCCCATCTCCATTGAAGAACATAAACTCAAACTTAAACTTAAAGTTAAACATTAAATCATAGAATTGGTATAAGCTGCAAAATCACCAGTAGTTCCAATGCATTATAGATTCATTCGTGACAGTTTCTACGGACGAGTGGTTTACCATTTATCCGGCAAGAAATACTTTATCCATTCGGAAGAGGATCCCGACTATGTGGTGCCTGAAAAGTACCTTTCGGGGTATGTGGAAAAAGCCGAAAAAGCATCAACATCCAATGAAATAGCCATTGCCGATGAAACTCCATTGGAAACTCCAGGTGAAACTCCAGTGGATACTCCAGAAAAATCCCTATTGGACTCCGTACCATCAGCAAAATCAGCAAAATCAGCACAATCAGTTTCAGAACAATCAGCCCAAGTGGCCGATTCAAACTCCCTGAGTTCCAGTGCCACCATCAGCAATGATACCAATATTTATGTCGACTGGGACGGCCCTGATGACCCTGAGAACCCCAAAAATTGGCCCGCTTACCAGAAAGCCTTCTTCATCTTCGAGATCGGGTTGTTGACCGTTTCCGTATACATGGGAGCTGCAATTTACACTCCCGGGGTTGAAGATATCATGAGAGAATTCAATGTCTCCAATACTCTAGCCCTTTTACCGTTATCCATGTTCGTTATCGGTTACGGCTTGGGTCCTATGGTTCTTTCCCCCATGTCAGAAAATGCTGCTTTTGGTAGAACTTACATTTACATCATCACCTTGTTCATCTTTGTCATACTTCAGATCCCCATTGCATTATCAAAGAATATCGCCACCTTATCGGTGTTGAGGTTTCTTGCCGGATTGGTTGGATCCCCGGCATTGGCCACTGGTGGTGCCTCCATTTGTGACGTATTATCTGAACCTTATGCTCCATTAGGACTTGCTAGTTGGGCAGTTTCAGGATTCTTTGGTCCTTCATTTGGTCCATTTATTGGCTCCATTTTGACCCATGGTTCTGGCTGGAGATGGACTTTTTGGTTCATGTTAATTGTTAGTGGAGTGGCATTGTTGGTATTGACGTTTTTCTTGCCTGAATCCTTTGATAAAACCATTCTTTTGCGTAGAGCAAAGAGATTAAGAGCAAGAACCGGCAACCCAAACATCACCACCATGGATGAAGTCATCAACCGTAACTTGACGGTGAATGAAGTGATTGTGGAAACGTTATGGAGACCCATTGAAGTCATCATTAAGGAACCGGTGGTGCTCTTGATCGATATCTATATCACTTTGGTGTACTGTGTGATGTATCTTTGGTTCGAGGCATATCCCATGGTGTTTACCGGGGTTTATCATTTCAGTATGATTGGAGTAGGACTCAGTTATATCTCGGTAATGGTAGGAGCATATACTGGATGTGCATTTTATTTATTGTGGGTTAGAAAGGCTTTCACTAATAAGATGTTGGCCGACGTCAAGCTCTATCCTGAGGTATTCCTTCCAGTAGCTGTTGTGGGAGGTATATTGATGTTGGCAGGAATTTTTGTATTTGGATGGACATCCACCCCTTCAGTCCATTGGATTGTGCCCATGATCGGATCAGCCATGTTTGCTAGTGGAGCTTTCCTTATTTTCCAAACCTTGTTCAATTACTTGGGTATGTCATTCCCCAGATACTTGGCTTCGGTGTTTGCCGGCAATGACTTGTTCCGCTCGGTGGTTGCCGGGGTTTTCCCATTATTCGGACATGCATTATACTACAACTTGAGAACAGATAAATTCTTGGTAGGTTGGGGATCGTCCATTTTGGGCTTTTTAAGTTTAGTCATGCTTTTGATTCCAATCTACTTTAATATCAATGGTCCCAAATTACGTGCTAGATCTAAGTACGCCAATTAGGATAGAAATATAATATAATAATTTAATAATTAATAAAGGTTAGGGTAAAGTAATGTAGAAAAGGAAAGATATAAAGAAAAAGATACAAAGAAAAGATATAAAGAGAAAGGAATATGGAATATGGTACAAATAAATAATGGATAAATAATTAACAAGTAATGGAAGGGTAAAATGTATAGATCAAGTGCAAAGAAAATGGGGGAACTTGATAGAAGAATGAATAGGAGAATAATTAAAAGAGAGTTAGCTAAAGCTATAAAAGAAATTAATAGAATCAATACAGAAAAACAGAGAGTTTATTTCCAGAGATGATGATATTGGAGGTTTTGGAGGTTTTGGAGGTTTTAATTCATCTTCATCTGTTAAATTAATTATACGAATTTGGTACTGCTAACAACTACCAAAGACGAAATTCCTTATTCTCTAAATCACTCCATCAAATATGATCTCCCTAAATACCAACAAGATGATCTCTTATCATGAAAAGTTATTGCTTTTGGAATGTCTTTATAACTCCATAATTTACCACCTCATAATTTCCATATCCAGTCACTTAGTAATAAATCTCCTCAAGTTTAGTGTTATGGAGTTAAATATGACGATTCTCCGTTCTTCCCATCTCACCTATGGTCACTTTCTATAGACACTCTTCCTATCATCCGAACACTTTCTCGTAAACTATCAATATTCAGCCTCAGCTAGATATACTTCATACCTATACAATTGATGCTACTACTTGGTTGAGACATTTGCTAGGGAGTTTCAATTTATCCTGGTAAAAAATAGTTTGAAACAAAAGTAGTAGGAAAGACAAATTTAATCACTTATTCGTAACCTCGCCATATGACTCTCTTTTTATCTATATAAATATCAATCTGTATAAATATCAATCTATATATATACCACAATAATCATGTCCTGGCATGCGCTTACACTCACTGGATTGCACCAAGACATTGTCACTAAAACATAGTGGAGAATATTTTAGTGAGGTCTATAGCAGAATCAGGTATTCCAAAGCATATTCTGAAGTTACTAACATTAGACAATTTCCAGTTAGTGGTAAATTTCAGTTAGTAGGAGGACTCGGACCTGTAGCCAAATCACCAAATATAACCCCCACCCCCACCCCC